>JACEVL010000508.1:1460000-1545000 GCA_020284085.1 Aporrectodea caliginosa | reverse complement strand
TAGATTCATGCTTATATATAGTTGCTAGATTAGTCGTTAGATAGTGGCGCTTATTAAATGCTGAAATATAATTATTAAGATGATAGAAGAAATTATGCCTTAGCGCAAGAACCAATTCCAGCTTTTCGGAAGATCAGAGAGAGAAGGTGGAAGAGGAGCTGCCAAGGTAGGTTTCGTTTAGAAAGAGAGAGATTGGAATGAAGAGGAGAGGAGTAGGTATCAGAGGAGGAATTCTTGAAGAGGTGACATGTTTTATTTGAGTAACCTGTTCTTTTCGTCTTTAGAGCTCGCCACCAGTTCGTAGATCTGGGGTCCGAAGTCGGATGTACTGACCAGAAACAAGGCGCGTTTGTCTACGGAGCACATAAAAAAAATAATGTATAGAATAATGCAAATATTTCACCGTCGTTCTTCGACGTGTATCATGAGTGGCTGTATATCTCCCGTGCATCACATGCTATATCGTGCAGTAGATTGCCAAGGTTAACGTCGCCCTCCTCCTTTACGCAGGCTTGGGACTGGCATCACCAAACTAAGTCCAATGCTCAGAAGAGTTAGTTGAAACATGCGCCTTATTTAACATTCGCTTGATTCATTTTCGCCTTTTCAGTTGCGCCCTTTTGATTTCGTCCTTTTGATTTTCGCCCTTGTTTGATAGTAAACCGTAAAAGTATATGAAACATTACTGTTGTGGTTGAATGCTTTTTGATTTCATGTGCCAAAGATACTTCAAAACATTGTGTCTTTGTTCGAGTCATCACTACGTAGGAAGTGAACCGATCCATCGCAACTGAGGCCAGGTTCGATATTTCGAGAAGTTGCTGACAATGGTGGTGGTGGTGGTGATGATGATGATGATAATTATATTAATGATTATACTAGTAGGCCTAAATGAATCAAATGAACGGCATATACCGGTGGCGACGTTCCTAGTGAGTACGCTGCTGAGTTTGATGATGGGGCTGTGCGTAAGTTTCAGGTCTTCTTTGACAGTGACAACGTTGGTGCTCTGGCACCGCATCACCAGCCGGTCATCTTGCCTCTGCAGCAGGACCAGAAGGTCCTCGAGAAGGACGACGTGCAAGTCGATCTGTTTATTTCGGCTGATGCGCCACGTCATCTCACCGTCGTAGATCATTCGGTGCCGCGTTAGGTCCAGTTTCTAAAATTAGCGACCATACGGTTTCTAAAAATAGTTTTATTTCTAAAAATAGTTTGATTTCTAAAAATAGTTTGGCTAACGATGCCGTTTCTATATAAATAGTTAAATTCCATAAAAAACATAGTTTATATAACATTTAGCAATGATAAGGTTTTTAACAATAGGGATGGTGCGGTTTCTAAAATAGGTTATTTCTAAGAAGGCATCAATCGATGTTGGCTTTAGATGTAATGTAATGTAAATCTTCGAAAATTTCTCAGCGCCCACAAAAGCCACGTCAGGGAGTCCAGCTTAAATACCGGCGCTAGATGAATACGTCGTTACAAATCGTATTCTATTGGAGAAGCCCGGTCGAAATCAATAGGTCAGGGAAGTTAGACTACTGTGTGTAAGCAAGTTGAAACAGATGTCTTAAAGTAAGACCTGAATTACATTTTAAAGAGCTGGCCAAACGTAATTGAGTTACTGAGCTGGCAATGAGTAAAATCCGTATTTGTATGAGTCACACAGATGTTTAAGTGGCATGCGCGAGTTGAAACCGTTTCGTTGGTGAGTAAATTGGACTGACCTTGAACTCTGCCACTCCTGGGTGTGAGGAATTCTCGATCGGTCGTTTGTCGAGTCGTCTCTGAAGGTAGACGAGCTTCTGGTGATTCTCGCATTCCTGGACGCGCTGGTTGACGTTGTTGAGGATGTCTTTGCTACAGTGGTGTGCACGGAGGAGGAGGTCGTACTCTTCCGTGTTAGCTGAAGTGCAAAAAAGACACAGACATATTGATTAACTGGTTGAGTAATTGATTGGCATAAGTCAGTCAATGAATCAATCAAGTTTTTATTGACTGATGGATTAACTGAAAAATGTGATTAAGATTAGCTATTGATTGATGGATTCACCGATTGATTGAGGAATCAATTGGTTAATCGATTATAGGTGTTCTTGATATACTCACAGACGGTGTACTTGAGCAGGTTCTCGATGAGTAGCGGGTACTTGGTAAGTCGCTGCATCACCGTCGGAATGAGATCCTTCAGCTCCAATCGTCGACATAACGGATGACTCGCCGCATCCTACAACAACAACAACATCAGCAACATAGTCTATATATATACTGTATACATATATATATATATATATATACATATATACATATACTTGTCTACATATAATGGTCTATATATATATATATATATATATATATATATATATATAAACACTAAACGTTGGTTCTATGATCTTAAGACTTACAAAGACGTCTGCACGCTTTACCAGTTCGGCAATACACTAGAAACCTCTTTGAGACATTAGGTTACCTTATTTTTTACATCTGTCTATCTATCTGGCTCTGTCCATCCGTTCTTCCGTCCGTCCACACATGACACATCCCATGTACCTCTCTCTTTATTTGGAAATGCTTAATTTCGCTAGAAGTACAATAACAATGATCAACTTATACCGAGAAACAGAGAAAAAGAACAGAATGACAGCTGTCCGAGAAACAAACTTGTAATGTACTTTTAAGTTTCTAGTATAAACCTGAAACTGAAACATCGAACGAAATACGAGGAGAATCTGAATCGGCTTATCAACGCCGACAGAAAGCTGTGTGGCCTATTACCCAGCATATATATATATATATATATATATATATATATATATATATATATATAACTATTACTCTAATACATATTACATATAGATATATGAACAAATATAATATGCTTATGACTAATACATGTTAACACATATACCGAGTTCGAGCCCCCGTTTGGCGGATGTGTTTTGTAGGCTGCTATTAGCGCCGTTGTATTGCAGGCTGTCTGTTCTGTTAGTAGTTAGTGTTAGACCGAAAATTTAAGCGGATGGGGACCGGCTGGACAAAAGCACCAAACTTTATGTGTACTTAGGTTTGGTCATATGGTAATGGTTTTTCGTAGGAGCCACGCGATCCGACCACGGGGTCACCCCTCAAAAATGCATTTTAACCAAGATGGCGGCCAATAATGGCGCCAACACAAAAAACAGTATATATCAGTTCATAGGTAAGCTACAAAAACAAACGAAGTATCAAATTTAACATCATCAAGGTCAAGGAATCGATTTATCGTAGTGGCAATAGTGTCCGAATGTTACTATCCAAGATGGCGTCGAATATGGCCGCCAACACACAAAAATATGTATATATCAGGTCAGAGGTAAGCTACAATAGCAAATGAAGTGTCGAATATAATATTTTCAAGGTCAAGGAATCGATTTATCGTAGTGGCAATAGTGTCCGAATGTTACTATCCAAGATGGCGTCCAATATAGAGGTCACGAGTGCTGAGCTACGAATGCTCAATTTAATCGCGCCACAAACGTGCGAGCTCGATCCTCTACCCAGTCTTGAAGCGGGATGCGCTGGCTTCAAGTGATTAAGCAAATTACCGCCTGATTGCAAATCTGACATTTCCTTCTAAGGTTCTGGAATGTATTGTTGCTATTGTTTATCTAGATATAAATGGTTTGCTTTCCTCCCAGCAGTCTGACTTTAGGAAGAATCACTCTATGGAGACTCTCCAAAACGCCTCAGGACTGTCTGACCTCTATGGCGCCATTGCCGCCATAAATGTCGGACATCTCTCTCTCTCTCTCCCTCCTGACCATCTTCGATGTCAGCTCAGCTTTTGACTCTCTTGACCACAATAAGTTTTACTCCTTCAACGCCTTTCTGCTTCTTTTGGGCTGACAGACAAACCGCTAGAGTGGCTTCGATCCTTTCTGTCAGAGCACACTAATCGTGTTGTCTTTGGCTCCTGTAGGTCCAGCTAGGTTCTAGCCCATTTTGGTGTCCCATAGGTCTTAGTGCTGAGCCCAATGCTTTATATTATCTTATCGTCTGGTATTGGGGTCTTGCTGGCGTCATGTGGGCTTCTGCACCAGCTAGGCTATATGCTGAGATGTGCAGACCCATTGCCACCTCAATTGCGGGGTGGATTGCCGTTCAGCAGATGTGCCAAGCTATGGATGCCCTTCCACTTGGTTAGCATCCAATCGCCTGCTTCTAAACGCCTCTAAGACTAAAATTCATTTGGTTGGGTTGTGGTAGATAGCTGGCGAGCATTAACCAATGCCTGGTTTCGGAAAAGTTCCCGCATGTCACCTTAAGGCTTATTGGATTCGGTCCGGGACTTGAGGTAACTTTGGATCAAGAACTTTGTTTTTCTCAGCACATAAATGAGCTTGCCCTTAGCTGCTATTATCAGCTACGTCAATTGAGGGTTATTTCTCGCTCCCTATCCCATGACGATGCTGTGATCCTTATCCATGCTTTTGTTACTAGCAGATTGGATCACTGCAGTTTGATCCTGGTGGGTTTGCCACAGAGCCACTTGGACTAAATGGGCGCCGTGGCCGGTTTTTCGTGCAGCTGCTCGTCTTAGAGGGGCTTTCCCAAATATACTCCTGTTTCTGTATTATATGTGGGATGTATTGTACTGGCTCTCTGTCCCACAACGCATCTCTAATAGGGTTGCTGATTTGGTCTGGCGGTGCATCCTTGGCTGTGCCTCGGCCTATCGGAGTGATCTTTGTCGTCCGCTTTCTGATACAGCTGCAGCCGTCGAGTCTTCCGATCTTCTGCTGGGGAGAACTCTTAGTCCCTCGGGCTCGCTCTCAATTAGGCAGCACCGTGCCTTCTCAATGGTTGGACCTTCCATCTAGAATGGTCTCCCATTAGAGATTCGTCTACTGCCTAGGGGTAGTGCCCCTGCATTTAATAAGTTACTAAAGTCTAATTCTGAGTGCCGAAGCTGGGCTGGGAGCGCCTCTGAATAGGTCTCCTGAAGGGGCGTATATCAAATTTCTTGAATAAATCAATGGATAGGTAAGCCACAATAACAAATGAAGTGGCAATAGTGCGGGAATGCTACAATCCAAGAAATCATAAAGAGATCTTCAAAGTCAAAACCTTATAGGATCTGTTTCTGCTGTTGTGAGCGCTACAAATAGAATCAAACAGCTCAGAGACAGTCCGCTTAGAGTTTTCGTCAGTGTTGAGAAGATGATGGTCCCGAAGAGCGTTTCCAAAGACCCGCCCGATCCAAGCTTTATGAGCTGAGACATGCTTATTTGTGTGTGTTGGTGGCCATATTGGATGCCATCTTGGATAGTAACATTCGGACACTAATGACACTACGATAAATCGATTCCTTGGCCTTGACAATATTATATTCGACACTTCATTTGCTATTGTAGCTTACCTCTGACCTGATATATACATATTTTTGTGTGTTGGCGGCCATATTCGACGCCATCTTGGATAGTAACATTCGGACACTAATGACACTACGATAAATCGATTCCTTGGCCTTGACAATATTATATTCGACACTTCATTTGCTATTGTAGCTTACCTCTGACCTGATATATACATATTTTTGTGTGTTGGCGGCCATATTCGACGCCATCTTGGATAGTAACATTCGGACACTATTGCCACTACGATGAATCGATTCCTTGACCTTGATAATGTTAAATTTGATACTTCGTTTGTTTTTGTAGCTTATGTATGACCTGATATATACTGTTTTCTGTGTTGGCGCCATTATTGGCCGCCATCTTGGTTAAAATGCATTTTTGAGGGGTGACCCCGTGGTCGGATCGCGTGGCTCCTACCAAAAACCATTACCATATGACCAAACCTAAGTACACAGAAAGTTTGGTGCTTTTGTCCAACCGGTCCCCTTCATCTTGCTAACAGCCCTCACTAATATACATTGGGCTGCTAGGAGCAGCATTATATTGACTTAATAATTAATTATTAAATAATTAATATATGATTAATTATTTATGGTAATAAATAAATTCAGGAATAGCCAGTGAGAGGTTTAAGATAGCGCTCTATAAACGCTCCTGAGTAGATTTCTTAAAGGGGCGCTATATAAATCTCCAGAACGAACGAATGAATGAATGAATAAATGAATGAATGAAACGCCTCAGATATATTATTCGCAAAGGTTTCGCGGAGACTGCAGACCTGAAGGAACTGAGCGAGCTTCTGGTCTTTGCGTAGTCTCTGTCGCAGGACCTCCAGAGCGTGGGACTGGTGCTGGCAGAATCTGGCCGAAGCCACCTTCAGCTTCTCCCCCTCACCACCTGAAAACTATACCAACAACCACAGGTTTCAATCAGGTAAGGTAATTAGTAAAGTAAGGTCAAATAGGTAATTAGTAAAGTTAGGTACGGTAAGGTAAAATTAAATAGCTAAGTTAAGCAGTGGCGTAAATCATGGGGGGGGGGCAAAGGGGACTGTCCCCCCAAAATTTTGACTTAAGCCCTTCTGTCGCCCCCCCCAATCCGGCCCTCGTAGATACCCTGTCCCTCCAAAGTTACGTATAGATTTTCGCCTCTGAAGTTAAGGCATAAAGTTAGGTGAGGTCTAGGTAAAAAACCGGTATAAGGTAATGTATGGTAAGTACGTAGGTAGGGAATGGGTTAAGGTAAGGTAAGAGATATGGGTAATGCATGTGGTAAGACGGTAAGGTATAATATGACAGAGGTGAAGCGAGATGAGGTAAATCAAGTCAAGTTAAAGAATGATAAGATAAGTAAGATAAGGTGAGATAGGTATACTATAATTATGTAAATTGATGTGAAGTAAGGCAAGTCTGAAGGCGAACTTTTTCACGAATACAAAATTCGTTTCTTTTAAACCAAAAACTGAAGTCGGTGCCCATTTACTGATCCGAAAAACTGGAGGGTTGGGTCTTATCTAGCCAGAGGCAGAAAAGATAGCACAATCCACCAATCTGACCATAATTCAGCACCAGATACTGTGATGGAAGACTGGCCGATTACCATATGTGCAGCAGTCGCACGATTGCCATGCATACCTATATTGTAGTGAAAATTACCATCGGAAACTATACTGATTAGGCGGAAAGTGGTGCTCACTCGATTGACGAGAAGATGTGCGATGTCTCCTACGACGGAACTCTCCGTCTTCTTCGCTTTGAAGTCATTGTTCAAGGTAACTGTGTGACAGAAGATACAACGCAACACATCAAAGCAGATTTATCACATGACTCGCCTCTAATCTAGTCTCATCCGATCGAATCAAATTAAGTATAATTTAAACTTATTAATAATATAAACCAACAATAAGTGTGTGTCAAGAAAAGATAAGACGAGGATCACGGATCAGATTAGATATAATCTTATGTAATCTATGATATCGTTATAAAGCGCCTCTCACAGAATAACTATTCAGACTCAGAGGCGCTCTCAGCACAGAAGCCCCGAGGAAAAAGAATCGCCTGTAAAGAGCGAGAGACCGATGAAGAAAAATCAGTCATTAGTTTAGCCTTTAGTGAGGGGAAGGCCATTCCAAATGGAGAGACCCACCACAGCAACATGTCGCTCATTTAAATTTATTATCTAATTTATTACCTAATATAGTCTAATACATGATCTAATCGCCTCTAATTAGGTCTGTGAAGATAATTCATCGAACCGTGAATGTCGATGACATCGTCGAGGTTTGGGAAGAGCAGCGAGACGAGATCGGGTGAGATCCATGCCTCTTCGGTCATCGGTCGGTAGAGCAGGCGATGCATGACCTTGAGGTTACGCACGTGAGCACGCTCTGTGTAGAAGAGTTCTACAAGATTTGAAGACAAAGGCAAGGTAAGGTTAAGACAGGTATGGAGAGCTATGGACAGATAAATCAAGGTAATATGAGTCAAGATAAGGTAAGGTATGTTAGAGGTAATGTGAGGCAATTTAGCCTAAGGTTAGATAAAGTGAGGAGGTAAGGTGAGGGAACGAAAGGTAGGTAAGGTATTATACGCAAATTAGGCTTATAGGTGAGACAAAGCGAGGTGGGATATAAGGTGACGAAAGATACATAAGGTACGTGTAAGTTACCACAAAGTAACGTGTGTCAATTTAGAGTAAAGTCAGGTAAGGTAAAGGGTTATAGGGTATCGTAAACAGGGTATACGGTAAGGTAAGGACAGATAATGTAATACAAGGTAAAGTAAGGATTGATAATTTTATATGCGGCAATGCAATGTGTTTTCATACATATCATCATACCATTGAAAACAGACGAAGTGCTATATAAATAATTTCAAACATTCATACAATCGATGCAAAAGCACTGTATAAATATCTTCATACGTACCAAATTTAGTTAACTGCAAAGGCGCTTGTCATCCGTAAATACCGTTGAAACCTACAAAGGCGCTATATAAAAATCACACGCACATGCAAACAACAGAGGCGATATATAAATATCTTTTATCCTTACATACCGTTGATGACTTCCTGGCGTTTCTTCTCTTTCGGTTTCAATTTCTTGAGTAGGTCTTTTGGAATTACGGCATCCAACGGAAGCAGTTCCGGTTCCACCTCCAGGTCAGAGTCATGGAACCGCGACCGAGACGACAGAGTAACCACGGGATGCTGGTTCGAATCGCTGAGGCGTTCGTTGGAATTGCTGGCACTGTCTCCGCTCCTTCAACGAAAATCGTAATTGTTCTTGCAACAAAAGTAAAATGTAATTGTAAGTTTAATTGAAACGAAAGTTATTGTAACTGCAAAGGAATCAATCGTAATTGTTCTTGTAACAAAATTAAAATGTAATTGTAAGTTTAATTGAAACGAAACTTATTGTAGCTGCAAAGGAATCAATCGTAATTGTTCTTGTTACAAAATTAAAATGTAATTGTAAGTTTAATTGAAACGAAAGTTATTGTAACTGCAAAGGAATCAATCGTAATTGTTCTTGTCACGAAAGTGTCATTTTAATCGTAACTGAATTAGGCTATAGTCGTAGGCCCTAATTGTAATTATAACTAAATTAATTGTAGCCTAATTGAAGAATGAAAATTATTGTAAGTAGTGAATTTAATTGTGACTTTGATTGCAATTTGTTTGTAACCAAGAGAAACAGACAGATGGACAAAGATCGAGATGAAGAGAGAGAGAAGGATAGGCCTAATCCTCCGCTTTTACTGACCTAATTGAAAGACTTGAATTCGATGAACCGCCAGAACTGGTTATTGGCTCATTCAGCTTCGATTGACTGTCAACCGTGACGTCGCTGTAAACGGAAGTGAGCACACGGTTCTGATCAAATTCAGTGACTCTTATAGCGCAGTTATATCAATGCACAGTGAAATTGTAATAAACAATCATAATCTGTTCGATAAGACCAGTGGCGTCTACCAATGGGGTATGTCAATTCGGACGATTAGTTAGCTTAAATTTAGATTTTATTAATTAACTTATATTTACATCTTAGAGCTGACTAAATTGCTAAGTAGATTTTATTAATTAACTTATATTTACATCTTAGAGCTGACTAAATTGCTAAGTTTGCGTGTCGGATAACTCGGATTAATTCTTCGTTTCTGGCTATGAGTTTGTACGTTTTGACGGTGTTTTCTTCACATGTCGTCTTAGTCTAGGTCTACGTGACTGAACAGGTCTGGTGGGATCATACTGATTTAACGTCATGTCTGAGAACTGCGGACCGCGTCATCCGTCTGAAGCCGGATAATTTTCGTCTTGGCGAGAGAGAAGCGACGCGAGACTTAGAAGTGACTTCGACTGCCATCGTCACTGCAGATGGCGCCTAGATCTACTGAAGTGCAAGCGGCAGATTGAGGTATAGCCTGACGTCCATCATCATCCACCAACGATGGAGTGCTGGACGGTGGCGTAATCGCGTGCCTACCACCTGCAGTCGTCGCTCCACACTATACCGACGTAGCTTGGTCGACGCACAGACTCTGCTGAACATTAAACTATCGGTCAACTGTGAGTGGTAATTCGTGGTGTTCTACGTGTGTTTGGGGAACACTGCTTTCACAAATTATGTTCTTACAGACAGCTAGCATAATCTAGGTCAGCGCAAAGAGCGTCTCTGATTAGTTTTTTCTTGAAGTGGTCTACATAAATGATAATTGAGAATACAAACAACTCAACGGACAAACTAAAGGTGAAAGAGCTGATTGACGTGTACCTGTGAGCTCTACGGACGCTTGCTCGCAATTCTGGTTTCTGGTTGAAACTCTCAGATCTCACGCGGTTGTAACTAAAGGCATATGACAAGATGACACAAATATATATGATCGCATAAACGCAATTCGTAATCGCCTGCAGTGGGGTCTGTAGAGTAACTAAGATATACACTTTAGTAACTGCGACACACATTGTGTGGCTGCGACACAACCATGTCTGTATTTCTGCCTATCTGTTTATTTGACTGCCTGCTTTCCTGCATGTCTGTCTGTTTATCTTCTCTCTGTATGTCTGTTTCTGTCTGTCTCCCTCTCTGTCTGTCAGTCTGACTAAGTAGCACAAAAAGCTACAGTCCTAAGCTCTCCATTTACAGCCTCATAATTAACAAAGTTGCGTTTGCGTCAACCTTGATTAGTCAATAAACGAATATTGTATTATTGTCTCTTTCTGTCTTCTTGTCTCCCCCCCCCCAACTGTCTACCTGTCTGTCTGCTGAATTATGTCCCTTTGTCCAACAGTTGTAAACCTAACCTTAAATCGTCGATGTCAGCAAACTCCGGTGGACTGCTTCCAGTGCTGCAGACTTCTCTGTTTGTCAGCATCAGCAGCTGAGCATCTTCGTCTGTTGAAGCGGCGATGGGGAAGGAGGAGAATGGCTTCACTGGTTCTGTCGTCGTTCTGGCGACAGACGATTGTTCTGGAAAAGATGAACGACGAATGAGGGACTGAGGTAACGCTTCTCTTGGTAATACATTATGAGGGATTAATAGCCATAATGGAAGAAATGATTATCTGAGGCAGCAACTGTGACCAGTTTAACAGTTTAGTCTCTGCCTCGAAAATCTGCATCGAAGATCAGGACCCGCATTTCCACAATCAGGCTTATATTTCCACAAACAAACTCGTCCATTCAAAATGCCTCGGATGAGTCTATCATAAAGAGGCGCTATATCTGATTACAATTACAAGTAAATTACAGTTATACAAGTGTTTCTTTTGCCACATACATAGGCATGCACGCATGGGCGTGTTTGGGGTGGTTTTACGGGTTCAACCCCCCACCAAATAAGTTTCCGAAAACATTTTTCATGCTTTTACATGAAAAATACAAAAAACCCTGGACTTTTCGACGATTTTCAATGGAACCCCCCCCGAATTCTTAAACCCCCTCCGAAACTTTTTCTCGCTACGCCCATACATGCACGTACGTTACAACGTAAGTGCGTACGTATAACTTACAACTTACAAGTATGTATGCTCGTGAGTTTCTGAAAATTTAAACAGTGCCTTCTGAAGCACTTCTCGAAGAATCTCATTGCCGACTTATATTATGTGTTAGTTCGATGATACATTTTACTAACGAGACTGACCTGCATCTTGGACCTCCTCCGCCGGACCCAGATGGAAGCTGGCAACTGCCACGGATGATGGAGTCAAGAGGCTGTCATCGAGCAGAGACTGGACGAGGCTCTCACGGGCCCCTCGAAGAACAATCAGAAACAACTTCATCAACTTCTCTTGCGCAACGGATGAGTGGTCGATGAATGAACTAATTATTATATTGATAGTAATGTCAATGATGATGATGACGACGACGACGGAGATAGTATTAATACTAGCAGTAGAAGCAGTAACTGCAATCAAAATAATAAAAAATAATAATAATAATAATAATAATAATAATAATAATAATAATAATAATAATAAAAATAATAATAAATTTGGCCACGTCTCAGGTTATATGCTGGATGTGCTTCATTGGCTGCCCCTACTGCAGCGGATCTCGTATCGGATCATCGCTTTGGTCTGGCGGTCCTTGCTGGGCCTAGCCCCTGCCTATCTACGCGACCTCTGCTGCCCTACCTTGGGTGCTCCTGGTCGTCGCTCTCTCCGCTCTACTGAGCGGGGCGTGCTCATGGTCCCTTTTGCCCGCACAGCTACTAAGCAGAATCGAGCCTTCTCATTGATTGGCCCCTCTCTCTGGAACGGGCTCCCTTTGACGCTGCGCTTGCATCCCAGAATCCACTTTGAATCTTTCTATACTTGCCTCAAAACTGTCGTTTTCAACCGTGCTGGGGTCAGGAGCGCTCCTGAGTAGTAACCTTGAAGAGGCGCTATATAAAACGTCGTAATGAATGAATGAATGAATGAATGAATGAATGAATTTATAATAATAATAATAATAATAATAATAATAATAATAATAATAATAATAATAATAATAATAATAATAATAATAATAATAATAATAATAATAATAATAATAATAATAATGATATCAACAACAACAACAATAATAATAACAATAATAGTAATTTCATTCCCATACATTTTTTAACTCCCTAGAGAGTAATACTAATTTCGTATGATGATGCTATCTTACCTGTGAGCGGGATGTTCATGCTTGGCTTTCGCGAAATGATTTTCTCGAAGACGGAAGTTGGTCTTCGTTCTTTCTCCGGTTTCTTTCGGAGGCTTCCAGTTGGACAGACTTCTTGGATGAGGTTGCGACACTGAGGATGAACGTTCATCTCGCAATCTGGTCAGAGATAACATCATCATCATCATCATCCATCATCCATATCCATCATCCATCATCCATCATCCATCATCCATCATCCATCATCATCATCATCATCATCATCATCATCATCATCATCATCATCATCATCATCATCATCATCATCATCATCATCATCATCATCATCATCATCATCATCATCATCATCATCATCATCATCATCATCATCATCATCATCATCATCATCATCATCATCATCATCATCATCATCATCATCATCATCATCATCATCATCATCATCATCATCATCATCATCATCATCATCATCATCATCATCATCATCATCATCATCATCATCATCATCATCATCATCATCACGACCACTATGTATCTATTGTTTCACGAGATTCATTTAACATACATTTTCGCTGCTTACCTCAAACCGCACTTGTTTGGAAGTCTTAGATAGCCGTGGAACTCACGTTTTTTAAGATTTTTTAAAAGCCACTATATAAGTGCACTGCCACTACAAAATCACCACTATCATCACCACCACAACGGCCACTATCATCACCGTCGTCACCGTCATCAATGCCTTAATCATCATTGTCGTCGTTGTCATAATCATCATCATCATTGCCATCATCTTCCCCGTAACCATCATCCAGATCATGATCTTATATCCCTCCTCCTCCTCCTCATCTTCCTCCTCCTCATCTTCCTCCTCCTCCTCCTCTTCCTCCTCTTCCTCCTCCTCCTCCTCTTCTTCTTCTTCTTCCTCCTCCTCCTTCTTCTTCTTCGCTATCTCCTTCTTCGTCATCTAGGTAATTACTACTAGGCATAAAGTGTCTCCTAGTGTGTCTTACTGGCACACTGGTATCCCTGGTTGCCAATTCCCCAAATGATCGTCTGGCAATGCTGGCAGATGGTAGCAACGAAGTAGTGTTGAGCAAGGAAACTGTGACCTTTGACGTAATAGACCTAAACAGTTAAATCAACGACAGTTACATTGCATCGGGTACGGTACTATAATATGTAAATAGAACACCAACGCACTCCTCAAACTAACTCTGACACAAGCATAGTTATGAAGCGTCAGAGACTTCATTTTCTTAGTCTCGGCATATGAAAGTCCTATGCTAGTCCTTCCTCGCCACATGATCTTTCCACCCAAAATGTACGGTTGAAGTACTCGTTTTATAGCTGAGTTCGCTAGGGGTGCCAATTGACCCTTAGTTGACAGTCAAACACGTTAACCGCTATACCATCGTGCACTTTGTGTCCATTCCAAGCCTCAACCGAAAAACTTCTGAGTAATAGAATGTGAGTAGGCCTAGTAGTAGATAGCTTCTGGAGGCTCCTGATAAATTATTCATCACATTACATTACGTAGCAAGTGGTATAAGACAAATTATCCGCCCTTCTGAGCAACTCTAAAAGGCGTTATATAAATGTAAAAAATACACACCTACACGACAGCGCAATTATGCAGCTTAATAACGGTCTAATAATTAATAGTCTAATCGAATCTAATGCATAATTAATTATGAAGCTTAATAACGGTTTATTAAATAGTCTAATCTAACTTAATGACACTATGGCGACAAAAAAATAATTTTTCTACCCTTTTATTGCCCTTGGTAAACTTAAAGCCTTTCTTGTCCTTCGCCAGGAAGACGGGGACTCGGTCAAGCAGTGCACTGGCCTTGACCGTTGCGAGGCCAATCTGCTTAAAGAAAGTTGCAAGTGCCGAGGCCAACGCTTGATGACGATTCGAATCCTCGTCTTTCCTACAAGATCATCACAAATATGATCTTATGATGAAAAGTAATGCGAAAAAATGATTAAACATCGATTTTAATAGTTTTTCTGTTATAGGTACTGGGCGTCGATCCAAACCTTTGCTTCAAAATCTTATTGTTCAAAAGTACTATAATTTATAAATTACTACTTCAACCTAACCCTGTTTCATGCTCAGTCCTTTTACCCACAAACATTACGCTTCATCAGCGGACACTGGCTGTGACTCTTGATTTGTCTCGTTCCAGGACAACGTTGGGATCTCGAGCGTTCTCGGTTTCTGCTCAACAGGATTTGGAGTTCGCTGTTCAATTCCATTTAGCTGTCAGCATGCCCACAAGGAACCCCATGTAGGACTCATATGGAACTTGAATGAAGCCATATACATGTCCCATCTAATGCCCGGGGGAATGTTGGCAGGGTCGCTCTGTTCTGTTCCTTCATATCGTCCAGGTTTCAACTTCCTATGCATCGTAGCCTAACTACTGATTCTCGGACCTGTTGGAATTCAACCTGACTTATCCCTCAGATTTATGAGTCAATTTCACAATAAACGATCGTCAATTGATGTCTTGGACATCATGATGGCGTCGCTATAAAACTCATTAGATTAGATAAAGATGTAAAGCTGGTTGTTCCGTACACCGGGACTTAGTCTTGTGGCGCCAGTACAAGCATGCTCAAAGGAGGACGCCGACGGGAACCATCTTTATCATATCATAATTATAGGCTATTTGTTTATTGAGATAAGACCTGTCGTCAGAACGCAACATTTAATAGATCTATATGTCTAGAGATTGACGGGTTTAGTCTAGTAAACATTTTTAAACGGCATACGTGATATGAAACTCATTGTTTTTACTAGTAAGTTCAAATGGATGAAGCCTAGGGTGTTGTTGCTGTGAAATATATATAGCCTCGTTCATCGGGAACTACCTCTGGTTCAGTACAGCTGTTCGGTTAGCTGAGGTCGATGCTAATTGCTGTCGCAGGTGCAAGATGCAGCATTAGAAAATACTGGATGCTACTAGAAGAAGAGCAGTCCGTTAAGCTAGACCAGAAGCAGCCATACGTATGAAGTGTTAGCGACTTCATTTTCTTAGTCTCGACATACGAGGGGGGATTGCCAGTCCTCCCCTCGCCGTCTCATCATCCCACCGACAGTGTACGGTCAGTGTACTCATTTTAACTGATTTGGCTAGGGACGCAGGTGGAGCAGAAATCTTGAGCCAAACTTCTGCCCTGGCGTGTATTTGAACTCCCGATCTCTCGATTAACAGCCCAGCACGCTAACCACTACACTGTCGAAAATTATGTAGAGTAAGTTAATGACGACATCTATGGTAGCCATAGTAGACATTATGACATCTATGGTAGACATTATTAGATGTCTTTCAGCTCTCCATACAATTAATGTTAAACAGGTCTATTTGGACACATTTAAAAAGTGTTCATCTGAAGGTATAGCAGCCATTAAATCAACTGCCATGCCATGTCATGCCATATTCAACAGCCATGAAGTCGATATACATTGGATGCCAGCTTTTTCTTCGACATAGTTCAATATTTAACATACGCGAAACGTTCAAAATGTTTCCACAGAGAATGATCAACGATCTTTAGTTCCGCAGATCGATCCATCGATTCTTTCAGTTCATGGTCGCCATAGATACTTCCGAGACCTTCAACATGTAAAGTAACGTGATAAAAAAAGTTACAACGCCTCGATATCGACGCTGAAAATTCGAGTAAGATCTGAGTAAGAATCAAGCGAGTTTTGAATAATCTTCGACTAAGATACGGGTAGGGCTATGGGTAGTCTATTTGAGTGAGGCACGAGCAAGGGTCGACAATTAATTGAGTAATATTCTAATAAAATATTGAACTAGATTCAGCTAAGATCTGAGTAAGTTTGTTATTGTAATTGCAATTTAGCATTTGCATAATGCCGCTCAAAGAACTAGACTTATCGTGGGTGCTTGACCTGAGTCAGATATTAGTAAGAGGTGAGCAAAATTATTAGAGTTTAGCAGAATTTTAGTAGGAGATGAATAGGATTTTAGTAAGAGTTAATACAGTTTCGAAGAAGAATTTGAAGCTCTTGAGTACGGTTTGAGCAACTAATCCTACCCCATTCGAGTAAGATTTGGGTTAGATATGAAAAATTGGGGACCCACCAAGAGCTCGTTTTGACCGGAAGTCAGCCAGGAGGTCGTTGATTTCATTATCCGCCGTTTTTCGTGCAGCCACAAAGATCGTCTTCATCGCGTCTTCCCTCTCAGACTTCAGCCGCAGTGCGCTCTCAACCGCAGCAACTGTGGCCTCATCCACACTGAATATCAGAGGCTACAATCATCGAGGTAGCACAATGGTTATCGGTTCAACAACCGCTAACCATTGCGGCTGTGTTACTGGGTTCAATCCAGTGCATATTTTAACTGCATAACTTGTCCCAGTAGGTTTAGTATTTGCCCCAGTAGTTTTAGGATTTGTCCCAGTACTTTTGGTGATTTCTACCAGGTAATACTCTACTTTCAATGTTGGTTTCCAATAACATTGACAGTAGATAGCAGACTTTGTCCCAGTAGTCCAAATCCGTTAAAATATGCACTGGTTCAATCCCAGCACTTAACGAAATAATGATGATGATGATGATGATGATGATGATGATGATGATGATGATGATGATGATGATGATGATGATGATGACGATGATGATGATGATGATGATGATGATGATTGTGGTGGTGGTGGTGTTGGCGATGAGGTGATGAATAAACGACATCATCTTCAAGTAATGTTCGGGTTCTTACTGGATGACCAGCCGACCAACCAGGTCGCGCAGCTACAACATAATTATGCAGATACAAAGAGACTGACCGCTTTCTCGGCCAGGAAACTCGAGTAGATTTCGTAAGCCCATTTCCGTAGTTCCTTCATCGTTCCTGTGGGATACGATTCAGTTATCAGGTAGAAGAGCTAAAACAATCAGCGTCAGATGCCAGCACAAAGTATACGTATCATTATTCGAAGATAAACTGCACTCTTAATTAATAGCTAAAAAGTATAAATACTTAAAAAGTAAATAAGCATAAATGAGGAGACCAATTACTTTACGTTAACCCTGAGAGGTACTACCGTACTAGCCATGAATATGAAAAAGTAGGGACCTCATTCTGTTTGCCTGGCATATGAGGACTCCTTTAAGCGAACTCCGAGAGGCAAACACGTAAAATGCACGTATTCTATACCCAAGTGGCTCACGAGGGGCGCTAGTGTAACAGAAATCTGTGAATAATAATAATGATCTTTCCATGCTGGCGTGGATTTCACCCGGCAACCTCTTGGTTGACAGTCAAACACTGTGTACTGCAATTTACAACTAAACTGTTAATTGTGGATAGATAGATTGATGGATAGATAGACAGACAGATGCGCCGTTGAATGAGGGTTAGAGGTCACTTACCAGAGGCGATGGATCGCTGTTCGAGAGCAGGTAGTGTAGGAAGACAGCCAGATGAGCAGGGTTCATTTTGAGCTGACCGAGATCACAGAAAATGCCACTTTCATTGACCTACACAGAGAAATGCAAACGACAATGTAAACATCCATCCTTCATTTTAAACAGATCAACGTTTCATTTAGTCATAATTTCGTGATTATGCGATGCTCCGCCTCATTTATCTAGACTATGCTGTGGGATAAGCTGAATATGATCCTTTTGACGAGAAGAAACAAATCACGAAACCGGACTGGAAAATCTAAACGAATCTCGAACCTTCGTAAGGCGCAAACAGTTGGAAGTTGACAAGTACCTGGTCGTCCTCGATATTGAACTCATCATCTTCGATCGAGATGACGTTTGCTTGGGCGATCGTTCCAGGTGGACTTCCGGTGACCAGGTCCTGCTGCAGGGAGGCGGAGTGTTTCGTTTGACTGGGAATGGCCTACGAAGACAGAGGACAAGACATTACATTTTTAATACGATGCAAGTCTGGATCCAAGGTTTGAAGTTTATACGTGGGGTGAATGAACAAGGCGAAGTAAAAATGTAAAGTAATAAAGACAAATTAAACATTCTTCCTTCTACAGGTACTGCTTAGAAGCATAAAGGATGGATCATAGGCCTAAAGATAAAGGTAACATGTTCATTTAGACTTCTCGTTCAAGAATTTGTTCTAGGAATTCGGGCTAAAGAAGCACCGTGAGAGAAGTCTTAATCGCTATTAGAACGCCTACATATATATAGCACCAGTTACAAAATCCACAGACCCTGTGAAGGCTGGTCTGGAAGGTGGACTCCCTGGACTGGAAGTTGGCCCCAGAAGACCGATGCCCGGAGTCCTCAGACAAACGGTGGTCTTTGGTCGGCGTAGAAAAGCACCTCAGCGTTGGACTGGAGCTACGACGGACGTCAGAGTCAGACAGTGGACTCGTTTCCACCTGTTAAGTGAAAAGGGTCTTAATTTCTTCTTTCACTTTTTTATTTCATTTTATTATGCTGCTTTTTCATATTTATTTCGTTCTTGCTTATATTTAATTTGTATATAATTTATAAATTTCTTGTATAAGAACTAAGTAAATGATTGACTCGATTTATTTCGATTGAATGACTGATTGAATGACTGATTGAATGGCTGATGGAACGAATGCGTTATCTTATGGATTAGACGTTTTAGAAATGAAGTTGATTGATTGACTGAACTAATGAACTCATCGATCCAATCGATAAATAGGAAGATCGATTCATCATTGATTGATTGATTGGCTGACTTATTTTTATTGATCTGATTATAGACTCACACGTTTTCTCTCCATTTCCTTCTTTTCCCTGCCGGAAGCGTCTTCCCACCTCCGCTCGAGCCTCCGTCCGTCTGGAGGCAGACCAGCTGCCCCTGCCCCCGCCGAACCACCCCTGGACTCCACCCGACACAGGCTGTTCGCAGACTGCGCCACTTTTCCATTCTTTGATCCAACAGCCACCTAAAACAAATAGGAGCAGTCCCTAACGTACCTCTGTAAGTCTTTCACTCGCATTTTAAATATATGAAGCGCAACCCTTAAACATCAAACTTCGCCACTTCCCGTACTCTGGTAGTGCCAGTCCCAAGCCTGGATGAAGGAGGAGGGTGACCGTTTACCATCTTTGTCATGACAAAGCGTCATCAAACAACAACTAACCAACCTGAAACATCGGAATTCGTCTCTGCGGTATTTGGGAGATGGCAGTGGATACAGAAGAACGGTGAAGCTTGTGAGCTTTGTATAACACGAACTCGTCGTTAAACAGAAAGTTACCTTGCCCACCGGAAATGGAATGGCACTCGTCAGCCTTTCGCTTCTGCGATTCGGGTTCGAATCTCGGGCAGACACAAGATTACGGTAACCAATGAACTACTGCTGCAGTCCCCGAAGCTAAACCTAGAGGCAGCCATGGATATGAAGCGTTAGCGCTTCAATTTCTTAGCATGGGCATATGTGAACAGTTAAGTTGTTAAGTTCACACACACACACACACACACACACACACACACACACACACACACACACACACACACACACACACACACACACACACACACACACACACACACACACACACACACACACACACACACACACACACACACACACACACACACACACACACACACACACACACACACACACACACACACACACACACACACACACACACACACACACACACACACACACACACACACACACACACACTCATGCTCATTTCTATCTATTCAATTCGTGGCCGAGATCGTTAGAGGGCGGTAGTGGACCGAACATCTTGAAATATCTTTCTGTCTTATCTGGCATTTGAATCACAGCATCCGAATTTTACATTACGGCGCACTAACCGCTATGACATGTATGTATATATGTATCAAGGTTTATATAGCGCCTTTGAAATGCCTTCCAGAAACTGCATCACTCACTCAAATATGAAACTTGAATCTAATCTAATCTAATCCTTCGTGCACAGTAATTGATGCACTCAATCACTTATCCAGCGACTCTTCGCTGACACTCCTAACAAGATAGGACAAAAGAACCTCTGGCGTGGAATCCAATTCTGAGGTGAGGCCGTTCAGCTGGTCCTCTACCCTTCGTAGCATCTGCGTCTTCACTTCCAATCGCAGCTGAATCCGTTCCGTTGGATTCTGACGATATTCCACTTTCATCTTCTGAAATTCCATCAGCGTTAGAGGTAAGATAAGGTATGGTAAAATAGAAGTGAGATAAAATAACTTAAAATAAGGTAAGATAACTAAAGGTGAAATAACGTAAGGTATGGTAAGCTTAGATACGACCGTGCAAGGTATGGTAATAATTATATGGACAGACACACAGTGATGTAAGATCAAGCTAAGCTTAGGTGAAGTAAGATAATTGTGGCAAAATGAAGTAGAATAGAATAAGGTTGCTTAGTTTTTGTTCTGTTTGTACTTAATTTTTTCAGTTACTTTCTTCTCTATTTCTCTTTCTGCAGGTGCTTCTTTCTCTCACCTCGTATTCCTCCTGCACTTGCTTCAACATCATCCGGATAGTTATGATTTTCTGCGCTTTGAACTCCAGATCTTTGTCATGCTGTCAATCAATCGATCATTCATTAATCGATAAATGAATGAATCAGTGAATCAATGAACAAAAATATAAATGAACGGACGATAAAGTGAATAAATGAGTGAGTGAAAGACTACACCACAGAATGAATGAATGGTGGATGAGTTAGTGAGTCTGTGGATACGTTCGTCCGTTCGTCCGGTCGCTCCCTCCCTCCCTCCTTCTGTCTCTCTCTCTGTGTCTGTCTGTCTCTCTGTGTCTCTCTGTCTGTCACTCTGTCTGTCTGTCTCTGTCTGTCTGTCTCTGTCTCTGTCTCTCTGTCTCTATCTCTCAGTCTCTGTCTGTCTGTCTATCTGTCTGTCTCTCTTTCTCACTCTCTCTCTCTGTCTGTCTCTCTTTCTCTCTCTCTTCATCTTTTCACCAGCCAGTCAGTTTCTAGCAGGTTCCTGTTTTCGTGGCATCTCAGGCAAGTGCTACATGTACATGTACCTAGTAATGCACAAATGCACAGTTACAGGATCTACATTCTACATCATACGTCGTAGACTAAATATGGTCGTCGCATTATATGGTCAGAGGTATGAAACGGTGTGCTTACGTTAACGGCCCTTGGGCTGGAGATGGAGTGGTGGTCGTGTGGAATGCTAGAGGCGGAGGAGGAGGATCCAAGGTGTAACCGGCTGTCGTGGGGTTTACCACCTGGTCTTTCTCCGGATCTACGACCACGCAGCGTCAAAGTTGCAAAGGGATTAGCTGCAATTAATTATTTATCCATTATTAAGGCAGGCATATAGTTCACCTTTTGCCCAAAGAATCATTGAATGAATTATCCATTATCAATGTTATCATAAGAAATTATGTAATAAATGATTCATTACTAATTATTTTTATAATAGACCACGCAATAATTATGACTTATTATTTTCATAGGCCTACCTATGCGATCGCGTTGGACCGCAAAATTGTTGGTGCAGCCAAATTTTACGATGCCTTATATAATAAGTTCTATTTTTATGAACGATAATTTGGCATTCCAGTGAGAATTCAATCGGCAGACTCAGATCAACTAAATGTTTCGGATGCTTTGCGTGTTGTTCTTACAATTCCAATTACCGTTGCTTCAGGCGGGCGCAGCTTCTCAAAGCTAAAACTAATCAAAACTCATTTACGAGCAAAGCATAAACAGGATAGATCTATACTGAACCAACATATTAATTTATATTCGTGTTTACTATTAATTCAAAGTGACACATCGCAGTATGATTACAATCATAGTACGAAGAGGATATGGACAATTCGCCCCCGAAAGTTTCGCCCCCGGAACTATAGACATGAAGCATCACACATTTTGTCGAATTGTAAAGAAGTTATTATTTTTATGAATCCAACATCCATTTACTCAAAGAATTAGTTTCATCAATCCAACTTCCATTAGGCCTACGCAAAGCATTATCTTCATCAACCCAATCCAACTTCCATTTATGCAGCCAGATAAGAAAGAGTCCTAAATTCAATGAAATAATTAAGTAAGTTATACTAAAATGGAGTTGATCATCCACGCTAATAATAAAATACGCTATAATGGAGTTTTTACCGAATAATCTATAAATAAAGTGACTTCAAGTTATTCACAATTCCTGGTATCACTGACTCTAGGTATCGATAAGTCATGACATAAAAACCTTGCGAAGACGTCTGCAGGCTTCACAATATTTCTTCAATGTAGTGCTTTCGTATCTGGCTGCGTAAAAAGAAGTTGGATTGAAGAAAAATAATTCTTTGAGTAGGCCCTAAATAGAAGTTAGATTTATGAAAAGAATTCTTTGCGTAGGCCTAAATGAAAATTGGATTCATGAAAATAATAACTTCTTTTGCGATTCAACAAATCTGTGATGCTTCATTTCTATATTTCCGGGGGCGAAACTTCATGGAGGAGGGGGGGGCGAAATGTGGTGAGCGATTTTTCCAGGGGTGAATCTTCCGTGGACGAAAAATCCGCAAACCAGTAAGAACGCATGATTACAAGTTATTACAGAAGTCGAATTCAACTGTCTGGCAGCCAATTAGGTGCCCATCATGTTCTACTCATTTTACCATCGCTACCTAGCGAGTGAAAGGCTGAGTCGGCCTTCGGGAGGGTAGCTGGAATCGATACCTCGTCCTAACTGATCTTCTGCTCTTCGTGCCCGAGTGTTACCATTCGCCTAAGCCCCTCCTCAACCCAACTAAGAGGTAGAATAGGAATAATAGTTATTTGATTTTCGTGCAGTAGAAGTAGAAGTGGAATAAAAAATTATTTTACGAACGAGAATAGAATATGAAGTGAATAAGAATAAGAAGCATAAATATTTTTAGAACTAAAATTAAGAAACTTCCAATTTTCAGAGGCCGTAGCTACTACTGCACTACAGAAAGTTAATATGGTTTAAATGCACCCTGAATGTTTGCATATGCGCACACCTCCGGGTGTAACGTGAACCTAGTAGCCAATATCGCGAACTCTAGCGTTCTTTCGCCATACTTAGTGCGACATCCCAAATATACTTTGTGGCTAAGAGAAAAGATTTAAAAGTGTTGTAAGTAAGTAAGTAGCCTTTAAATGCATTTGAGAAGCGCACATTCATTACATTGTATACAACGAATAAGGACATTATTTTGTAAAATAAATTATTATTATTATTATCATTATCATTATCATTATCATTATCATTATCATTATCATTATCATTATCATTATCATTATCATTATCATTATCATTATCATTATCATTATCATTATCATTATCATTATCATTATCATTATTATTATTATTATTATTATTATTATTATTGCTGTTATTGTTGCTACAGCACGTATTATTGTTATTGCTATTATTCAAGACATTAATAAAATTATCATTATCATTATCATTATCATTATCATTATCATTATCATTATCATTATCATTATCATTATCATTATCATTATCATTATCATTATCATTATCATTATCATTATCATTATCATTATCATTATCATTATCATTATTATTATTATTATTATTATTATTATTATTATTATTATTATTATTATTGCTGTTATTGTTGCTACAGCACGTATTATTGTTATTGCTATTATTCAAGACATTAATAAAATTATCAATAGATAAAATGAATAAATTAACAGATAAACTGTGACCTACATAATAGCTTCACGTGTCGTGTCGTGACTTACATTTTATGAGCTTGACAACCTCGATATGGTTGCTATTCGTTACCAGCGTCCCATTGACCTATTTAGAACACAGATCCTTCGTCAGTTAAAACGACAAGTATTACAAAACTTAGACTCAAATAGCGCTATTCTTGCGCAATCTTCAATCAATCACCATTCTAGATCTTCGGTGCTGTTCGTGCATATCCAGGCTATGTTCTACATGACCTACTGCTCCCAATTAAAACTGTAGGCCTAGTATATGCTCTACGTCCACGCAAACATGACAGAATTCTACCTGTTGCAGACAGTCTAGCACGAAAAACTTTTATTATTAGGAATTTAGGATGATTTATTCGTGATTATATACTTCATAATGTACACCAAAGTGCGGTTAGCAATTGGATCAATAAAGGATATACTTACTTACTTACTTACTTAACTGCAGCGTACATGTAGTACAGAGATGCCTGTTCAGCGACTCTGAAGTGACTCTCTCACCCTCCTGATTCTGCGTGGCCTTCAGATTTGACTACAAATTAATCCCTTCCCTGTTCAGTTCTTCCTCCCTATTCCGTTTCCACATCATCTCGGATTCCTTCGTGGCTTTTCTAACGGAGTCACACTGGGATTTGGTTTGCACACTGTAAGCGCCAGTTGCCATGCGGTGCATGAGGGTGACCGGTTAGTGTCCTTATGGAGGGCGCACATGCGGGGTGGCGAGAATGTTGGGTACATTCGGCGTTTGGTAGTGAAGAAGAGTGGCGAGAGGTGTACGTTGGCAAAAATTCTGGCGTCAATGACAAGTGAAATCTGTTTGACAAAGATCTGCGTGAACTTGGTCGATTGTATGAGTATATTCGGCTTTTAGATGCACTTCGAATCTGTTCTATGACGCTTTTCGTCTCTATAATAATCATTCAAAACGTAGAGACTGTCTGTCATGTTTTGGGTGGTACTGTGCTACTCATCGGGCGATTCAACAGTAGCCTACTAGCCCCGACCGACCATTCGAGATCTTCAAAACAAGTCGTCTGACTTTTACTACGCAGCGACGATTGACTGATATCTTGCGCGTGATTACAGTGACGCTAAGGAACTTTTATGTTTTTACGAAGTGATTTATGATATTAACCGTAATGTAGAAGATGATGAAGCTGCGAAAAGATCGCTTCATAACAGGATAACTGACTAACCTTGACGATTCTGTCGCCTTCTTGAACGCCAGCTTTGGCTGCAGCACCATCTGACGGAAGAAAATCACAGAGAAATGTAAAGCAATCTATAGGGAATGGACGCTAATGACTTTAAAATATCAATATTAATAACAACGATGATGATGATAGTGACGATGGTGATGGTGATGATGTGATGATGATAGGACGTCACTCTTGACATCTTTTACACTTCTTAAAATTTCTACCTTCGGAAAAACAGTAGCAGCACTAGCACCAGCACCAGCAGCAGAAGCAGAGGCAATATCAGCAGTAGCAGCAGCAGCAGTAGTAGTAGTAGCACCACCACCAGCAGAAGCAGCAGGAGTAGTAGTAGTAGTAGTAATAGTATAGTAGAAGTAGTGGTGGTAGTGGTAGTATTTGTGGCAGTGGTAGCGGTAGCAGTAGTGGTAGTAGCAGTGGTTGTAGTTTACGTTCTCACTTTCTTTGATGGACTGTACATAGACGGGGTTATCTCCAGTTAGTGTGAGACCATAACCCCGTTCGTCTCGATGGATTATCACAGTTCTCTGAGTCGGAACTTCCTCTGAAACCAATTTAAATAAGCAAGTAAATAATAATATCAAATGAACAATTAAATTTTCCCGTGTTTAAAAAGCAAGTAGAAATAGGCCTAATTTTCGTCTTACGAGTGCGAATGCATGATGATGTTTTCACTAAGCTCAGCTAGTGCCAAGAACGGCATTTCCCTATTTATTATTTTTAAATGCTCACATGAAGATATTTTCTGAGGTTTTGAGATGTAACGATGAACTTATTTTTTCACTGGGGTTTGAGGTGCTGGCAAAGAGATCTTTTCTTGGGTCATAATATGCTCCCTAGAAATAACTTCATTCGGGATGCTGAGTTGGTTCAAAGGATAGAATTTTCTTAGGTTCTTTTTTATTTTTAGATGCTTCTTAATACATATCTGACATTTTGAGATAGTTTCCCAAGAAGGTATTTTCCTGATTTTGAAATGCTTCCGAGATTTTGAGATGGTTTCAAAAAGAAGTTTAGTCTGGTGGTCTGAGAAGCTCGTGTATGACGCCACGAGAACGCCGAGCAGCGTTCAGCCAATACAATACGTTGAAAAAATATCTGTAAGCTTCGCGCGCTTCCAAAGGATCATAAAACTGACTTATATGCCAGTTGGCTTACTGGAAAGCCAATTATAGAAACCCAAATAATGGAAAAGATTTCTGTGCTAAGGAGAAGGAAGAGAAAGCGAAGGTATAGAGAAATGAGAGCAGGAAGGTCGGAAGAAGGCATAAACAGACGGTGCGCAAAAACAAAGCTGTAAACAGGTCAATATCCAAAAGATCAGTAGGCCTACAGAAAGACAGAGAGACAGCCTGTGGAAAATAAGCCATTCGAAAATGACGAATCCTTAAGTTAAGAACGAAATAACAAAAGCAGATGAGCAGAAAGAACAGATACAAGGAGAGAGCTACACAAATCTAAGTCCAACAACAGAAAAAGTTCGTTCACCAAGATTAGTTCTTGTGTTAGCTCGGACCAGAGGGACACAATCAGACGACTTCGTTGAATAATGATAATTTTGGGAACCAAGAACTCATCTTAATAGTGTGATTAGCCGTGTTTAAAGTTTAATTAACTGTGACTCCAATTTTAAATAAATTCTTTTCTAAACAACGAGCCAATGCAAAGATTTGCATGCAAAAAGCACAGGGGTTTCAAGTTCAAATCCTCCGTCCAAGTATTTCTGATCTACTTGAACTTTCACCATGTTTGAATTTGTGAAACGATCAACTTACACTTACGACTTACACTAATCTTAGGCGATTGGAGACAAATGCGTTTGCCAGAGATATTTTTAAAGACATGAGGATATAGCGCCCAACTCTGTGTAGACTTTGTCACAAAATAATGTACATTTACAAATGTCATTTGCACAGTCGGCGAGAGACACAGTATATAGACTCAAAGCAACGCCAAAGAAAGAGCACCATCAACTAACTCAACACTAATTTTCAAAGAAACAAGCATTCACATTTCTTATATTACTGTGTATACTGCCCAGTAGTAGATATTCAGTTTTCGATGGCTTAATGAGGAGCGTATTGGCGGCCATCCAAGATTGCCCCTCCTCAAAAGCAGTGGACAACAGTTACACAACCGAGTGACAAATCAACTGTCATATAAAATGTAAATTTTGGTATCATCATCAGCATCACAACACAATCCCAGTGATTTCCTGTCAATCATTGCTCCTGGTGACGTGATGTATAATGTAAAAAGAGGACCAAGCGCAGAAACTTGCAGAGCACCACAAAGCATTAGACAAATAATAATTGCAATTTAAATATACTGATTGAGTGCATGGACTAAGATACTTAAGTAGCAGATATTACTACCGCCACTACCTTCGACTGCATTTGGTCAAGTAGGGTATGCAGAGCACGCAATGTCAATATCAATAAACACTGAAAACACTTAAATGCCCTGTTGTACACTATAATAATTATACTGTCAAATACGAGGTTCTTCTTAGACGCCTTTTAAACCTCTACACATACTTATATAATTACCCTTTACCTTTATCACACTGCAGCGTTTCAGGCCATACTATGCGTAACTGGGCTCGCGCTCTATTAGTGACGATTACTATAATTATAACGGGTTCACTGTACTGGGTTCGAACTCAGCTGGAGCCAACGTATACGGAACGCCCTGACAGGATAAACCTGGCAACATTACGATAAAAGATTTCGTGGAAGTTACCCGATGCAGGTTCGGCAAGAACGGCTAATCGCGGCATTGATATCTGCTATCGAAGTCGGGTATAAGTTCGGGTATAAGTTCGCACGGACCGAGTGAACGAATTATTACGGCACCTTCTTCTGCTTACGTTTCCATCTGCACATTTATATGGTGCCTTAACACAATACATGGTTCTTAGGGTCAAATTACAGACATATAGTGAACGATCGCTGTTTCTTCACGCCATATGCTGAGTGGAAACTAATTCGTCGAAAGTAAAACGATAGAAGGTATAGAGACTGCAGAGGTAAGGTAAAGGTTATCCAGTACCCACTTGTTTACACATCTGTATAAAAGCTCACCGGAACGTGGTTTCGAGGTAGATTGATGTTTTGGCTGCAGTGCAGACACGACAGAAGCAATCAAATGTCAAGACATGATCATCATGGTCACGTGAGTGGGGTGTCAGCAGATGTACGGAATAGATCTGTGTTCAGACTTGATGAGTCCGTTCCATATCTATTAACTCTTCTGAATAATGCTAATGCTAAACATTTTCATGCTGTCTGGACCCTTTATTCCACAGTCCCTGTCTACGCTCCTGCCTGCCATTGGTTTCATCCCAGGCATCATCTTTAGCCCAATCCCATGCAATCAGTAATAATTAATCCTACTTCACTTTTGCCTGCGTTTAATCGCCTTCCATACAAGGCCTCGCCTCCATGTCTGCATACCGGGCTTAACTGCCACAGTTGAACACAACTCCGTATCATTTCCGCTAGCATATTTTCTTACATCGCCCTGCATCACTTTCAACCCTTGGCAATTGTTTCCACCATCTCTCAGGGATACCATTGATAACGATATTGTTAGCCCTATTGATCGCCTACGCTCTGTACTCGGAGTCTCTGGTTACTGCCCTATTGGGGTCAAGCCTTTCCTGTCGTTCATTCACTGTATACTGCTGGACACCAATCCTCGTAGTCTCACCTGCGGTTTTTCTCATGGTTATATTCTGGATCCCATCTGTCCCCTCTGTTCATTCTTTACATCTCCTCAATCAGTGAACGCATTTCCTTTGCCAATCATCACCACTACGCGGATGACACTAAACCTTTCACCTGGATGACTGCCAACCTTATATATGCCTAATTGCCTCAGGGAATAATTGAGCAAACTAACCTTTCCTTCAGACTTCTACCTAATGGATCCTACTTCACCCACACCTTAATCTTCTCTTATACGCAACCTTCAAACCATATTCGATAAAAACCTTAGCATTGTCGGCCACACAATTCACTTACCATACACGTGCTACATGCATATATTTGTGATCTCTTCGTCGATTTCGCCCATAACGGATTGTCAGAGTGCCTACACAATAGCCTACTCCGTTGCTCACCCCAAACTTGACTATTGTAGGCCTACTCCTTTTTCCGCTGGCGGAATCAATTTGAAATAGCGCCGGAGAGTAAGCTATTCTCATTGAAGTGGTCTTGTAGTGGCGCTGATAATTCCGACACTTACATTAACATTTAGACTTTAGAGCACACATTTTCTAAGGAAACAATGACAGACAAATGTTTTCTTACGAGTACTGTCTGTTCCTGAATCTGGACTGCTGACTAAATTCACGTTGGACGTGAGTCTGTCTTCATTCTCGCAGATCGACGGCTCAACTCTGGAAAAATAAATCGAAAACCATTAAGTGATGTCTGGGTTTATAAGACCTCATATTGGGATGTAATGTAATATAATACAATGCGAAACACTGTAATGCATCTATGTATAATTGTGTATTTAGAAGCTCTCAAATGTGGCTGGAATTGCCTCTCAAAATGTCGCAATGTAATATAGTGCAATAATAGCACCTTATTTTAGAAAATATTATAAAAACTAAAATAATTGTGCTATAGAAACGAAAACTGAATCTAGTGACGCATCATTCTCGAATAAGCATTAAGAAGTCTGCAAATGTTTATCTAATTATTTTTGTCTAATATATCAAACATTGTTTTCATGAGTGCACACGTGTAATACGACATCCAACTAATAGCAACGTATACGTAAACGGAAGTCTAGCGCCCACCTCCTACGATTAACAGGAGGTCGAGAACCGATGGAGGAGTTAGGACCACATACTTAGAAATTTATCACTTTCCGATGCGTTTAAGCGCGAGCTCTTCCTGTGTGTTTATTTGGGGCACATGTGAGGAATGTTTCAGAAGCACCGGCCAATGCGAGGACGTTGTTTACGATCGTGACCCTGTCGAAATCTGTATAAGCGATGCCGTAAGGTTTCTCTGCATGGTATACGATATGATATGGCATTGTATGATATCGTAGGTTATGGTATGTGGGCTATGTTGGTATGTATCATGCATGTATCGAAACACTTGATATAGCGTATTTTGGCTATAGCTCACAAAAGGACTACACCCATGACTGTCTAACATCTAAACAAGTGCGTTTTAAGCCAGTTTGTAAATGTATGTAAGGTAACAGTGCGGAAATACTGTTCCACGGTCCAATACACTAGAAGTCACGAAGTCACTAGAAGTCATGATGGGCTCGAGTTGATCTGCAATAGTGTAGCATCTGCATGTCTCCATAGGCTGCAGAGCGCAACGATCGCGGACCCACTTGCCTCGAGAGTGGAACACAGTGTTCCTGAATGTATAGGCTACTGGAGCGCCGGCAATTGAGGCACGTGTCAGAATGATGATCTCGAATGTAATACGCTTCGCAACAGGAAGCCAGTGCAGCGGTTCTCGCATATATTCCGTTATAGGGCCTGCGCTTGTTTGCTATGACTTGAGCTGCAAAGTTAATGACGGACTGGATCTGGCGCAGCCGGAACCTTGACAGAACAGCGATGATAAAGTTGCAATAACCCAGACGCATGGTCATGATGTATGAGTTAAGGAGGGCTACTTGCAGCTCTAAGAGACAGGTGGCACCAGATGACTCGTATCTGGTAGAAGCAGGATCTGCAACGGTTGTTCACATGGAGACGACGAACTGCAGATTCCAGTCAAGGAATTGCGATGAAATCTATGAATTCCTCATAACTTTTGTTCGAGTTCCCTGCCGTGTGTTAAAACTGTCTATTGTGTGTTTAAATGTATGTATATATGTATGTATGTATGTATGTATGTATGTATGTATGTATGTATGTATGTATGTATGTATGTGGGTACGTATGGGTGGATGGGTGAATGGATAGATAGACGATCAGTGGATGGATGGATAGATGGAGTCTTCAGAGGACTGAACCATGCAAATGTAAGTGTCTAGGTAGGTATACGTATCTGGTTGAATCGCGGATAGATGGATCGAATAAGACAGAAGAGGAGGAAGAAGTTGTTCGACTGTATTGGGAGAAGGAGGTCGAAGAGAAGTAAGGGGAAAAGAAGATGTATCTAAATATTTGTATAGCGCTTGTCATTGACCTCTCAGAGATCCATATACTCGTACACCATTTGCACACATCCGCAAGTCTTCTCCATATACATATTGTTGGGAGACCTTCCCAACCGAGACACTGTTTACGGTACTTTGTCCTAGATTGAAGAGACATTCTGGATAAAGCTAAATATATTTAGTATTGAACTGAACTATATATTGAAAGTAGGCGTGATGTTATGCTTACTAGAAATATACGAATATCGTTACTGTAACAGAGACAGAAAATAGGATAGTTGATGAACTATATCAGGTATAGTTAAGAAGGAGTGTTCTCTCCTATTTAAACCAATGTAAAAGATTCGTCGTCGAAGCTTGGCAGTTTTCGTTAGGCCTGTTGCCGTGTGATGTCGAATTCTCAGTAGAACTGACCAAGACTTCCATGTACTAGATAAGTCTAGTTAACTAGTTAAACTGTTGGTTTCGTGTCCGCTGTGGCCAACCAAGTTGTTTGTTTGCTGTGCAACGTTCTCAAGAACTGGAGACGTGTGGAGCTGATGTTCTTCGATAAGGTTGTATGTGTGTTACTATTACGGATTTTGTTTTATAATATACATTCTATTTTACCCTAGATACGAGTTTTTCTTCATTCGTAGAGTAGCACCTTACATTTGGGGGCTCGTCATTTCGTAGAGTATCGTTCAAAAGCGAAAATTTCGTAAGGTAGACGTAGAAAGCAAGAAAATTGTAGTTTCGTCCAAAAGACGGTAGCACCTTACATTTGGGGCGAAAATAGCCAGACCTTACATTTGGGGGCTTCGTCCAAAAGTGACGTTAATTCGAAAAGTCTAAAAGCGAAAATTTTGTAGGGACTTTTCTAAAAGAGTCTAGAGACAAAAGTGGGGAAATTAAACCTTTGAAAAGGAAATTTCTTAGTGAAAGTTTTGGCAACAGAGCTGAAAATAATTTGAGTAAGTCTAGAATAGACTAGAGAATAAGCAGGCAAAATGGAGTCGCCTGTAGCAGCAAAAGCGTTAACGCTTGAAGATGTCTTTGACTGTTCGGTTGAAGAATTAAAAGTTGAGTTAGAACGCTTAGGTCAGGAAACAAAAGGCTTAAGTAAAGCACAGATGCAAAAGAATTTAGCAAAGTTAGTATCTCCGTCTAAGGCTATGCGTGAGGAGTGGAAAATAAAAAGTAAGTCTTTGGAGTTAAAAGCAGCAAAGGAAGCAGACGAGGCGGAAAGACAATTTAAGAGAGAGGAAGCAGAAAGACAGCAGAGAAAGGAAGAGCGTGACTTGGAAATGTTTAAACTTAAGTTAGAAGCAGAAGCTGAAGCAAGAAGGTTAGAAGCAGAAGTTGAAAAACGTAGAGAAGAAGCAGCAGCTGAGCAACGTAGAGAAGAAGCTGAACAACGTAAAGTAGAAGCAGATGAAAGGAGAATAAAATTGGAAGCTGAAGTATTGGAGAGAAGATTGAGAATAGAAGCAGAAGCAGCTCAGAGTAAGCTACAGTTGGAATTGGAAGTGCAAGAAAAAGATAAAGTGAGACAACATGAGTTGAAATTGAAAAAATTGGAAAATAATGTAATTGAACATGAGGACATGGAGCAGGGTTTTCGAATGTCTAATGCAGTAAAATTTGTTCCGAAATTTGATGAATTAGATGTTGAACATTACTTGTTGGCATTTGAAAAAGCAATGCAAATACATAAATTTCCAAAAGATAAATGGACGGGACTCATTCATACTCAGTTAACTGGCAAGGCACAGAAAGTGTTCTCAGAGCTCAGTGTGGAGGAATGTCAAGACTATGACATTCTGAAGCAAGCATTGTTGAGAGCTTATGCTCGTGTTCCGGAATTTTATAGAAAACGGTTCAGAACAATGAGAAAAGGAAATTTGGAAACATATTCAAATTTTGCTTTTCGAATGAGTTTGCCATTTAACAGTTGGATTGAGGGGGAAGGTGCTACGAAAGAAGTGGATAAACTCATTGAAGTTGTGAAGTTGGAACAATTTGTGAATTGTTTACCAACAGAACTTCATAGATGGGTGATTGAAAAAAAACCTGGGAGTTTGAGTGAAGCAGCCACGTTAGCAGATGAATTTGCTATTTTGTACAAACCATTTAAAGTGGAAACATTTGGGTTCAGAGGTGAAAATAAGGAGGATTCATATATGGAAAAAGGAAATTGGGGTCACTCGTTAAATTCACCGAAATTTGAAAGAAAACAGTGGAATTCAGGTTGGCAATCACCTAAAAGGACAAATAAGTTGGCTTTTCCTAGGAGTTTGGGTTCACCAGCGGCTTGTGGGTTTTGTGGAGGAAAAAATCACGTGGTTTCAAATTGTTGGCAGTTGAAAGGTAGAAATGAAAGTAATGGACAACGAAATTTTGAAAATGCCCCGAGAACAGTTCAGTTAGTGGGGAATGACAGCTGCTATACTGAAAACTCACAAGGTTCAATGCATGTGCATGATAATTATAAGCCTTTTTGTTCAAATGCATGGTTGTATGGGCATGAAGGTACACGGCGTCAGATAGTGTTGCTAAGGGATTCTGGGTCTTTGCAAACATTGGTCAGCAAGGAAAGATTAGGAAGTGATGAGTTTAAAGATACAAAGGAAAATTGTTTGATTCAGGGTGTTGTTGGAGATCCTATTGAAATTCCTTTAGTGGAAATTAACTTGGATTCGGAAAGAGTGAAGGGAAAAGTGTTATGTGGCTTAATTGATAAGTTACCTGAAGGAGTAGATGTGCTCATAGGTAATGATATTGCAGATATGGGACCTAGAGACATTTCTGTGGTAACTAGAGCACAAGCAGCATTGGATAGGGTTGTCATGGGGAATAAAGATGCCGTGAACGCTCATGCAAGTACACAGTTGGAAATAGTCGAAGATGATTTGGAGTTTTCAGGTGTTGGTGAATTGTTTGACGAGAATGAAATCATTAAGTCAAACATAGGAGAAATTGTGTTTCGAAATGATGTAATTCAGTTACAACGCACGGATGTTGTGATGAAGCCATTGTTTGAGTTGGCTAAATCAGGACACTCGCAGCGTGAACAGAGTTGGTATGAAGTGTCTCGTGATGTCTTAGTAGATAATGAGCGAAATAAAATAACTGATGTGTTGGATTTAAAAGGTGTAAATGAATTGTGTGAAGAGAAGCTTGAAAGATTGTCGAATGTGAGTGAGATTGTGTTGAACAAAGTTTTTTTACTATATCCATCTAGTATCCCATAATGCGTCAAGGACGTGATGAATGACGACGTTGAAAATGTTTTGAGGAATTCAGAAGTTGAATTGAAGACGTACGCAGAAGAGAAGAATGAGTTGTCGTTTGTCAAGTGCAATAATGTGGTGTCAATGTTTTCTTTAAGAAATTGTGTGAGGTATAATAAGATTGAAGATGCGTTTACAATGGAAGACGTACAAAGGGAATTGTTAAACTTAAAGGAGTGCATTGTTGATGATATACCTGTTGTATGTTCCTTTTTGCTTGACGAGTCGAGGGTCGCGGAGATGAATCGAAGGTGTGTCGAAGTGGACAACGCATCGAATGAAGGTGTAAGCAGGTTGCTTAAAACAGTGGAAGTGGATGTGGATGTGCGAAAGGTACAAGATGTGGTGAAGAAGGATTTGTCAATATCAGGATTACGGAAGAATTGGTGTGTGAAAGAGTGGCGTAAAGGTATGTTGACTGAAGTGAATGTGAAATGGAAAATGTGGATATTCATGCATGGTTTCTTGAAACAGAGTGGTGAATGGCAAATATATAAGTTGTGGAGGTGCATTGCATTGGTGTTAGTACGAGGTACTTTGGAACATGCTTGGATGTTGATATGGTTGCATGTTGGCATGACTGATGGGTGTATGTCAGTATTCGTAGTACACATCGGTAATTGTACTGGGAGTGTGTGCTTTGTACAGTTTCAAAGGTTGACATACATGAAATGTTTGGTGTTAGTGTTAACAAAGTGTTTGGAAGAATGCAAAGTCAAGGTGAACTTGTGGAATGTTGAAGTTTTGTTTTGTGCACAAAATACAAAGGAAAGTGAATTGTTAAAAGAGAAATCTTATGTGGGTGTGTTAGATGTATATTTGCAGATGACTACCAGGATGAGATGTCAGGATGGGAGAAACGATGGCAGAAGATGTCGTGATCGACGAGTATGTTCCATTCAGAGGAACGTGACGGTGCTCGTGTTCTTCATGGTGGTGATGATGTTGTACGTGGATGCGAATGGTGGAACGAGGAAATCGATGCACGAGATGCGACGTGGAGCTTCTGGTGTGATGCGACTGACTGGATCAACGGATCTCAGTGGCATACAAGTTCGGTATACGACCGAATTCAGACACAGTGTTTCGATGGAGGCTAGAGTTGTAACGGTACACTCTGGATATTCAACAGTGACCGGGAAAAGAGAACTGGATGCCAGATCTCTTGAGTCGACCGTCGCCTGTGGGATCTTCAAGTGTGTTGTTGGGGAGTTGAAGTTGGGGGTTTTGGTTGTGTTTTGCGTAGTTTCATTTGTCATGTTTTTGTGTTTTTTTTCGTTTTGTCGAAAACCGATAGGTTTTCTCTCGTAGTGGTTGGGGGTATGTTGGGAGACCTTCCCAACCGAGACACTGTTTACGGTACTTTGTCCTAGATTGAAGAGACATTCTGGATAAAGCTAAATATATTTAGTATTGAACTGAACTATATATTGAAAGTAGGCGTGATGTTATGCTTACTAGAAATATACGAATATCGTTACTGTAACAGAGACAGAAAATAGGATAGTTGATGAACTATATCAGGTATAGTTAAGAAGGAGTGTTCTCTCCTATTTAAACCAATGTAAAAGATTCGTCGTCGAAGCTTGGCAGTTTTCGTTAGGCCTGTTGCCGTGTGATGTCGAATTCTCAGTAGAACTGACCAAGACTTCCATGTACTAGATAAGTCTAGTTAACTAGTTAAACTGTTGGTTTCGTGTCCGCTGTGGCCAACCAAGTTGTTTGTTTGCTGTGCAACGTTCTCAAGAACTGGAGACTGGAGACGATAAGTGGAGCATTCTATTTTACCCTAGATTTTTCTTCATTCGTAGAGTAGCACCTTCAATATCCATACAAAAACAAAGACACATGCCCAATTGCCCATACAAATGGATGTTATTTTAATTGAACTTACTTTTCGCCCATATCTTTTACGTTCAATTCCTCACTCCCTGTGTAGCATGTCCTTCCTCCTTTATCGACTTCTCATCGGACTTTCGAACATCTTCCTCCTCCTCCTCTTCTGTCTTATATAATCCGCGATACCATTCTATTTTACCCTAGATACGAGTTGTTTCTTCATGTCGTAGAGTAGCACCTTACAGGCATTCCTCGCGCTCTACGGAGATCCTTGTCTGCGGAGTCCACGATAGGGACTCAGGATGTTCTCGGGGCGCAGGAGTCGACGGACAAGAGGCTGCGACGGCAGAGTCCAGAATGATCACAGGAGACACATGGGACTTGGACGACAGGGAATTCAGATCCGGTTCACCAGGGGCAGGGTTGTGCTGAATGGGATCCTGAGGAGGAATAGCCGAGTTCTGCAATAGCAAACGCTGCAGCGATTGGAACTTCGACGGAATTACGATGGCTGCCTCGGAACTGAAGGAAGGCCGAGGTTCCGCAGAGGTTGCCGACTGACGTTGACCGGGTTCCAATTCCACTCTGTCGAACATCTTCCTCCTCCTCCTCTTCTGGACTTGTCTCTTTGAATTCACTGTCATCCGCTTCCGGAATCGTTTCCTTGAGGTCCTGGATATCAGATCGCGTCGGCGGAACTTCGAGAAACGTACCAGCGGGTGTGCCGCACGAACTTCCGGTCTTCATCTTTTCGAGGCGAGGTTCTGCAGAACGGCCTCGTCTGTGGTGACCGGTCGCTGTCGAGCGCCGGTCCTCGGCGCAGGGACCTCCTTCTGAGGACAGAGGAGATGTGGCCTCGTCCGCTGGTCGAGGACAGTACGCCGAGCTACTGCGATGACCGAGGTTTGAGGTCTTTTGAGAGTCATGCAGAGGGTTTCTAATTCGTGGCCTTGGTTGGTTGTAAGAAGAAACTGAACTACTGCTACGCTGTGCCATTGGAAGGTTTTAATTTATATTCAACTGTTCTTCTGTTATTGTATACTTGGTAAAAGTAAATTCCATAAATTCTTACTTATCCTCAACCATATAATTATGCTTGTCACTTTTATTTTCTCTTATATCCTGCTATACTCTCATTGCTCATTACAGTAATTCAGTCAGTTTTAGACTTAGACCTATAATTCTATTCCGTTAAGTATTCAATTCTATCACTTCATATTTGGTACTCAATGTTGTCTATTCCATTAGGGCCTACTCCATTCTTCTTATATATCTACTCCATCAATGCCTATTTCACAACAAGTTGCCCATTCCGACTAGTTTATCGAGTTTTAAATTCAGATTTCATATTAATATCTAGACCTATATTTCACTTTGAATACTTAACTCAGTCGGTTTTACAACTCACTGTATGGTATACATTTCTATTTCAAACTCACCTCATTCCATTCGAAGTGCATTTTCGAGTCAGTTTATTCTAAGGACATGTAAGTTTATCGTATCGCAAATCAATAAGTATAATAGACCAATAATTGATTCCAGGACCGTGTTTGCAGTCTCATAGTTAAGAGGTTTCGATTCTAACAGAAGCATTCCACGTACATCGTCGTCCAAACTAGAAGCATCCATTGCTAGCACAACGGCCATAACACCATCGTGTATCTAGGTCACAATTTTCCTGCAGAAAACGCAGCGAGACGAGAGTCAACACACGCAGAAGACTATCGCTGACTAGCTTCAGCACAGACCAATCCGATCCATGTTCGTACAGATATTCCTACGAGAAAGTTTAAAACCGAAACTTCGATGACTGTGTGAAGAGAGCATTCCCAGTTACTGTGGTTAGGAATCAGCTGAATGCATGCGATGTCCAACTTTTCGCATCGCAGCTGACAACATCCGCAGCTTTGAGTTCTCGACGAAGACTGAGGCGTTGTTTACGCGTTTGGAAACAGTCGCTGCAAACAAAGCTGGCATGCATCTGTCGGCCAAAACAAAGGTTAAACCTTACTAATTATATCTACACATACAATTATATGAAAATGTTATAATAGGTTTAAATAGAAAAGTATGTTCACTTACAAACAGAACACATACCTACACACACACACACACACACACACACACACACACACACACACACACACACACACACACACACACACACACACACACACACACACACACACACACACACACACACACACACACACACACACACACACACACACACACACACACACACACACACACACACACACACACACACACACACAAAGGACTATAATTACGCAAAATCACATAATATGAATAGGTTTAGTTATAGGCTCGTAATATCTACACAGACTTTATATTCATACATTGTGCTATAAACGATTGGCCTGCTATAACTCGGTGATTGCATATTATTATTCAGATACAATATTATGTGTGTGTATATACTGAATTACTGATCATCATACTGATATCAATATAATTGTATAGTCTATATAAAACGTGACGTTCTTGTATGCACTTATGAGGCCCAAATTATAATTATGTAGCTGTTCACACATGTATATGAAAATTTTGAATCTATTAATGACTATTATTCTTATACAATCATGATTGTATGACTTTTCATTTATATATAATATATACACAATCGTATGGCTTACAGACAGACAGACAGACAGACAGACAGACAGACAGACAGACAGACATACACACACAAACAGAACACTCACAATTGCAAGCTTATTTAAAAGTACAATCACGTTCTTATAATAGGTATACAATATTATGAGTTTCCAAGTGGTACAAATAAACAAGCAATGGACGGACGGACGGACGGACGGACGGACGGGTGGATGGATGGATGGGCGGCGGCAGAGGTCTGTGGCTCCTGCTGCAGAGGGGCAGAGCTCAGCAAGTCGTTAACCCGCAGAGAGCTCTGTGTACTTAGAACGCTAAGACGCCTGATTGGCTGACGGCGCCAAAGCCAGGTCTATTCCTCCTCCACTTCCTTCTCAAGGATAGAAGCATGAAAGAGGAGAAGGAGAAATAGGAGAGGAGGAGGAGGAATAAGAGAGGAGGAGGAGGAGAACAAGAGAGAAGGAGGAGGAGGAATGGCGTATGGGTGGTTCAGTCCCGTCGAAGCATTACAAACCTGTGCATAGCGATGAAGGGACAATTAACGAAATTAGCAGAGGAGGGGGAGGATTGGCTGGTACAGACAGGCAGACAGACGGGAAGGCAGGCAGGCAGGGAGGAAGGCAGGTAGCTGAGGTAGGCAGGCAGGTAAGTAGGCAGACAGGCAGGCAGACATGTAGGCAGGCAAGCAGGTAGGCAGGCAGGGAAACATGCGAATAAGTAGGCTTACACGGGTAAGTGGACCGTTAGTTAAGTGGACACACTGGACAGGCAGGCAAACATGTAGGTAGGCAGGGAACAAGTAAGCATTCAAGTAGACGGACAGGAACCTAGGCAGATAGGCCTCGAGTAGGCAGACACACTGGTAAGTAGGTAGGTAGGTAGCCAGACGGACAAGTAGATATGCAGTCAGTCAGGCAGGCTGACAAACAGGTATGCAGCCAGTCAGGTCGACAGAAAGGGCAGAACCACTGAGCAGCAGGTAAACAACTAAACACACGTGCACTGTTTAAATAGCTACTAACGCTGGAGAGCGAGGGACAGACCCATACAAGCAGACAAATGCAGACGGATATGCGCAGACACACCGACACGTATATAGATCCAATGAACACCCTTGCAGTGCAACTTACGCGGATCGATCCTGACGCAGAACATGCCCCTCCTTACCCCGTAAATCCACAGTAGACCACAGATAGGACGAGGATCCAGGCTGGACGCCGCTACGAAGAAGTACGCAGCTCTCGCAGTACGCTGCTGCCGAAGTATAGTCCTCTCGCTGGTTCTAAGTTCTAACAAAAGTTACTCATATTCTAACATCCTAAACTATACTGTACTGTTTGCCGGCGAGAAGCTTGGAAACTTGTCCCGGAAGAAAGGAAGAGAGGAAGAAAGGAAGAGAGGAAGAGAGGAAGAAAGGAAGAAAGGAAGAAAGGAAGGGGAGTGGTGGATGGAGGGAGGCAGAATGGAAGGCCGATTCATCCGAGAGTATGGTGGCACATTAGGGCCAACTCTCCTGAAATATCAACTCGGCAGTATGAATAGTAGTCACCTCTGAATCTGAATATTCATCTGACAGCAGCCTGTTCTATCGTACATAATCTCGTTCTTACAGCATTCCACTGTCACAGAGATCACGATCGGAGGATGGAAGTCTCTGGACAGAAAAGGCTCTCCGTCGACTCTTGATTGACAGCTGGCTGTGCCATGCTTCGGCAGAGGCACAGAGTGCATCAGGATGAAGACCTATCATCTATGGAGGCGCATATGTCCGTCCCCTCTGCAAGTCCTGTTTTTATCAGATGCGTCAGATTAGAGTCATAAGGCGAAACTTGTCACCTGAAACTGCTGCGATTCCATAGTCCACTCCTTTATTCTGACGCATCTGGACTACTGCAACTCTATTCCCGCAGACCTCATGGGAAGAGCTTCGATAGGAGTGGCGTCAGACTACAGCAGAAAGATCTGCATTCCTGTGTCCATCCATGGCCTGGTCGACGGTCGTTGCGTTCAGCAGGATGTGGAGACTTGCTGTTGCCTTCGTACGACGCTGCAGGCACAGCGTGCTTTCTCGTGTCTATGCCATTTAAACATACGAACTAATTCGACACAGGCAGCTCTAGAAACACTTTCAACAGATCCTAATGCATACCTGTTTAGATCCGTTAGATTGTAACATTAAGAGCCCTTAAGAGATTCTTCAAGGCTTCATTACAACATACATGCATGCATATTTGCATATATAATACATGCATACTACATAGTATTACATACATATTACATACATACATACTGCATACATATATTCTTATACATACATACATACATACATACATACATACATACATACATACATACATACATACATACATACATACATACATACATACATACATACATACATACATACATACATACATACATACATCTGCTGCTGCTGCTGCTGCTGCTGCTGCTGCTGCTGCTGCTGCTGCTGCTGCTGCTACTACTACTACTACTACTACTACTACTACTACTACTACTACTACTACTACTACTACTACTAATACTACTACTATTACTACTACCACAGTTGATATCTTGTGCCAATCCAGTTACGCTTATTATTACGAAACTTTTTAACGCGTGCAAAGGTACACAAGACAAGAAAAGAATCTGAAGAGGCGCAAAGACTTCAGTGGGGACGGAAAGGACGTAAGAAGAGACAACAGGTTTAAGGTGGTTGGAGTTCTTGTGGTTAGGATTTTACAGGCCAGATGAATTCTACAGGAGTTCAATTAAACTGATCCAGTACGGTTAAGGAGTTGGTACGAGGAGGTGCGGATCAGCATCATGCGAGTCAAGAACTAAGACACAGTATACAGTAGACAGGAACAGCCAGAAGGTCTTCCCGTCCATGGAACAAGGACTTTAGGTTAACCGACCAAACAGCATGGAATGCTCGGCCAGTTGCGTTTTATGCTCCTCAGATATCGCTGAAGAATCTCTGACAGATGCTACAGAATCATCTATTTATGACATTTTATGTCATCCTGTTAGCGCTTATAGCTAAGCTACTATGTTTCCGGTGCAAATAACCTGCGCTCAGAGATTTATCTATTTACTTACTTACTTGCGTGATTACTTTTCAGTAGTTGTCCCTTTCTGCCACCGTACGGCAGCGCATTTAATCTGCTCCGCCTGCCACTCCCCGAAGCATGTTTCAAGATATAGGCTGCCCGGCCACAGTAACCTACATAAACTCCTTTACGTTAGCACATAGACAGAAATCGCCACACCGAAGTAAGTAAGTAAGTCGTCGTCGTCTCAGTCACGAATTTGTAAAGCTCCGTTTCAAGATAAACCAGGGTCCCTCTTAGACGTAAATAAAGTCGTAAAGTAGCCTAACCTTTATTAGCTTGAAACAGACAACAATATTTAGCAACTTACAAAGCACATTTAAAGTAAAAACAAACAAACGACACAGTATAATGATAACAATTTATAAGGCAGACTTTAATATAAATTTCGAGTGAGAAATAACGATGTTTATATTTGGGTAACCATACATATATAAATTATACTAGCGATTGGAAGAATTCTTATTGTATTGTATTGTATTTGAACAATTGTTATAGCGCCCCATTCAGATTCCTATTCAGAGGCGCTCCCGACTACTGCGCGGACGCTGAATCGGAGTTTCACGCCGAAGCGCATGAGCAATTGCGAGTGAGGGACTTGCCCAGGGTCCCTACGCGCTGGCTTGAGGTGGATTCGAACCCGCAACCCTCCAGCTGCAAGGCACCGAACATACCCATACACCACCGCGCCCCAGTCTTAGGTATATATTTGTACAGATCTTTTATGTTCCAGCGCTGAATTCTCTAAACTCCCTCGGATCGATCGTCTCTTACGTTGATCAGTGGCGACGTCAAAGGTGGCGTATAAATGTATTAAATTAATCAGTCGTAGTAGAAACAGAAGTGGTAGGCTAGTAGTTGCAGTGGTAATTAGTAAGTGACTTTTATATAGAGCCTACGAAGAAAACTCGTCAGAGATGCTTCATATATATATATATATATATATATATATATTATATATATATATATATATATATATATATATATATATATATATATATATATATATATATGACAATGCATGCATACAAGGTCGCAATCAAATAGAATGGTCTTGTAACGTTTGTGAAATAGAGATAGCTTATAGACAGAAAAATCGCATGTCGCAGGTTGCAAGAGGAGCCAACCACGGCGAAGGTTTCATGTTTCATAGTGATACCACAGGACGAGGAACCAACCAGACCAATCTGTGTCGCAGACTGAGGAGATCTGCTCTCAAGGATCGGATATGGAGCATAACCAGCCAGGCATTTGCACCTCAGTTATCTTAACGATTTCCTCAGGTAAGAAGATTGTCTCTGCAGCTGGTCCATGAATATTTGCCTGAATATCATTAGGCCCTAGCAAAGGGAACATAACGGCATCCACTGGATGACATGTAAATGATATAAAACAGAGGGCATAGCATGGAACCTTTGGCAGCCAAAGTTCAGGTTGGACGTGTGAAACCGAACATTACAGCCTGAGTTTGGTTTTGGAGGACGAATGCAACCACTGCAGAGGACGACCAATGATATCAAACGATATTTTAACGCACTGCAAGAAAATGCCGTGGTCGAAAGTGTTAAGGCCACAATGACATCAAAAATGGCTGGCAAGATAACCTGACCACAATCAACGATTCAACGGCCCCAAAGAAATCAGTGACTATAACATGAACGCAGTAGATGCAGTCCCACTGACGTGGCACAAATGTGCTTTTGGTCTATAGCGTGCACGGGAAGGTTTCCCTTGGCATACGCGGCTCTTATTTAGTGCTCTGTGAAGTATGGGTTCTATGAGATAATGTTGAAGTTTGACGAATTCGTCTTCGAGCAAATTTCCGGCGAACAGACGATTTTTCTTAACGGAGTCCTGGAACGTCAGTGTCCCAGGAAATTGAGCGGAGACCTATCCTGCAAGGACGTGCCAAATTGGTTGGTTGGCGTCAGAATTTACCACGTGGGCATACCTACGCCAAAATAAGGTATGTGAGCCATGGACCTTAGATTTACGGCATTCTAGCCGGGAGATGTCCTACTCGGATCACTGCATGCATGGCTGGTGAACATTTTATCTGGTTCTCGTGTGTTCATTTTGATTTTCGTTTATATTTCTTTGTTATAACACCTTCATTTTTCTGTTACTGCGCTTTGTTTAAGTTATTAAATGCTTTTATATTGTGAGCGCGTAGTTCTTTTCCCGATCAGTTAATTTACTATGTCCTATAGACAACCTCATAAGTCATAACAAGGCAATTACCAATCTTACAATAATGAGGATTAGCGCAGAATGTGTGGAATGAGACCTTTCTGAAATTGGATTGCTGCTTGGGTTGTTGTAATATGCTTCCACATAACATATCAACTATATCGACTACTCGGGGTCAGTCAACGCGAAAGTCAAAGCTTTCGTCGTCGAAGTCTAACGCTACCGATATTTGTAGCCTGACGTAGATCGTAATGCAAGTATCCTGCTCATGAAGTGTGCATTGACTCGGTTACGACAAGAGAGTCCAGGTGGTAAGCGATGATAGCATCAGCCACAGTGAGGTAACTTATTGCCCGGTGACCCGTCCTTAGCGAGCAAGACAAAAGCGCGCCGTCAAAAGCGCGCCGTCGAAAGCGTGCACCGTCAATTGCGCGCAAGACAAAAGCGCGCCGTCAAAAGCGCGCCGTCGAAAGCGTGCACCGTCAATTGCGCGCAAGGCAAAAGCGCGCACCGTCAATTGCGCGCAAGACAAAAGCGCGCCGTCAAAAGCGCGCCGTCGAAAGCGTGCACCGTCAATTGCGCGCAAGACAAATGCGCGCCGACAATAGCGCGCAGATAACGAGACGTAGAGACATACAAAACTAAAAGAACTATTTGTTCAATTAATAAGAAAATAGCGCGCAAAAACAGAAAAAATGTATTTTTATCGTTTTAGCCTTCTAAATTATTTCGCCATTGTAGCATTATTATTTTTCATTAATCCAACTTCGATTTAGGCTATAATTCTTTTTATCAATCCATCTTCTATTTATGCAATAATAATTTTCATCAATCCAACTACTATTTAATAGAATTCTTTTCATCGATCCAATTTTATATTTTTGCAAAAATTCTTTTATCAATCCAACTTCTATTTAAGCAAGAATTCTTTCATCAGTCCAACTTCTATTTAAGCTAGAATTATTTTCATCTATCAAACTTCTATTCCACCGAATAGCCTATAATATTCGACGCTAAAACCCGGTTTTAAAAATGGGCGAAAATTTAAACAGCTAAAACTATAAATTACCTTGATGCATGTATGTGCTCACTTGAAAAGAGCTACTTAATATAATTTGTGCAATAATTATTCATTGACAAACGGTATATTAAGTTGCCGTCTTTACACGTGAGCACACACTTTAATAGCGTATTCAATTAATAGTTAATACACAAATTTAATCAATCGAAGTGGGAAATGGTTAGTTTATCATTCAAAGGTTGATGCAGTGGCCTCTGTTGGGCTGATGTGCCGTGCCATTGATGCCCATTCTGATTGGATGGCCTCAAATCGCCTGCTTTTGAATCCATCTAAAACCCAGTTCATTTGGCTTGGTGGTCGCAGACAGTTGGCTGGTGTTGACCTACACCTGTTGGCCGAGACCTTCCCCCATATTGCCTTTTCGCTTACTGTTCGTGACCTTGGGGTGACACTTGATCAGGAACTTAGTCTTTCGCAGCACGTCAACCTGATCACACGAAGCTGTTACTACCAGCTCCGTCAGTTGCGTGTTGTCCTGAGGTCCCTCTCCCATGATGCTGCTGTGGTACTTGTCCACGCCTTCGTCACCAGCAGAATTGATCATTGTTGCTCGGTTCTTGCTGGTCACCCATCTGGCTTAATAGGGCGTCTTGACCGGGTCCTTCGTTCTGCTGCTCGGCTTATTGGTCATATTCCCAAATATGCCCCAGTTTCTGCCTACATGCGTGATGTATTGCACTGGCTTCCTGCCTCGCAACGCATATCCTATAGGATAGCTGCACTTGTCTGGCGGTGTCTCACTGGTAGTGCTCCGTCCTACTTATATGATCTTTGTCGCCCGGTTTCCGACTTAGCCTCTCGTCGAGCTCTGCGCTCTTCGACTAAGGGGAGCTATTGGTCCCTCGGGCCCGCTCCTCGGTCAGACAGCGTCGAGCCTTTTCGGTTGTTGGCCCCTCCACTTGGAATGGGCTGTCGCTTACGTTACGCTTACTGCCCCGGAATGATTTGCCTGCTTTCTACCAACTTCTAAAGACCTTTCTGTTTGGCCGTGGCTGGGCTGGGAGCGCCTCTGAGTAGGTTTCTTGAAGAGGCGCTATATAAATATCCGGAATGAATGAATGAATGAATGAATGAATAATAGTACAGCCTTATAGTCTTTGCTGCGCGCTTTCGATGGCGTGCATTTGACGACCATTTTTTTGCAGCGCGCTTATGACGGCGCGCATTTGGCGGCGCGCTTTTGTCTTGCGCGCTAAGGACGGGGTGCCTATTGCCCAGATATTCAACGTTCAAAGTTGTCATTCGCAAACCACTTATGTCGCAACTTGCTGACTGAATATGAATGGTCGTCGGCGATATAGCTGCAATGTTAATTGCCTCTCTTATTCCTGAATCATTTATTTATAGAAGAAAAATTTTAGGCAGAAATTAGTTAGGAACGGGCTTATACGTCGAGAGTAAACGGGCAGTGCTGTGGGATGCGTTGGGTCTGCGCGTAGAATTCATCCCAGTCCCACTACATTATGTTCAAATCACGACCGCCGCATAATACACATCATCGACAGACAGCTCCTGACACCAACAGTGTAGGGACGATAAGTAAGAATCGTAGAGGTCTACGGTGCGAATACATTAGGGGCCGTCCATAAAGTACGTCACGCTCCAGGGGAGGGGGGTTTAAGAAAGTGTGACAGTTTGTGACAGGGGGAGGGGTCAGGCCATGTGTGACGTCACACATTTATTTATTTTTATTTTATTTATAATTTATTTTTTATTTTTTAGTAGAATTTCATAGCTTTAAAAATAATTTTCAAAAGTTTTCTGAAACATTTTAATAAGTTTTATGTCAAAATAGCATGAAATGCATATCTCCTGAATGTGTTTTTCACGATTCCTCTCACTAGGAGCGCTAGTAATAATGCTGTTGCGAAGCCTTGTTTATGTATTAGCCTTGCTTTCTGAAGTATTATTATTTCTATGTTCGAAAGTGTGACGTACTTTAGGGGGGTCCGAGTTTTGTGACAGTTTGTGACAGGGGGAGGGGGTAAAAATGGTCAAAAATAGCGTGACGTACTTTATGGACGGCCCCTTATCTGCGTTAGTTTCGTTCATTTGACAAGCCTGCGTTTCTGGAGTCTTTACTGATACTTTTATGCAGCACATAGGCCTACTCTGGACCAGTGGTTCCCAATCTACTTCAGAGCAACCTTCCTATATTCTTACTTAAAGTCATTCAGTCAACTGCACAATTATTTTATTTTTTCGTTCAGTTACTTCTTTATTTTAATTACGAGCAACGGTCCTTGTATTAAACCGCAGTGTTGCTACTCTTTCTACACCACTTTAAAGTTTTAGAAATAAGCTTAGCTAGGCCAATATGTTATTATTGAGTGATAATCAAGAATAGTTTTTCACGCTTAGGGGCCTAGACATGTAGAAAAAGCTGCCCAACTAAAATCCAGCCGCGGCACCCCTACAGCAGGTTCACGGCAACCTTGGATGTCGCGGCGGCATCCTGCAAGTTGGGAAACGCTGCTCTGGAGTCTAGATTGTACATCTATCTACAGAATGCATGTTTGTTGTTTCGCGTGTACATACTATTTTCAGACATCCGTATGCCCTGGTGCTGTTGAATGCCTCCAGTCAGCTCGCACCCAACAGGCTTGGCGTAAAATTCTGCGTATACACCTTTGCTATCCGTCAGATAGGGCCGAACTGCTCTCGCACGGGTCGGATATATGTACATGTATGCGTGCTGATACAGCTGACTGTCCGTGTGTGTAGCTCTCTTCGTCTGCTTTCCGCACTGTTTTCATTCGTGTTCGTCGTCACAAACGACGACTTAAAGTGCTTCTCTTACGATCCGCAACGTGGCGCCACCTTTACAGCGGTGCAACGAAGTGCACGGTCATCATTAATACCACCACCACCACCATCATCATCATCATCATCATCACTGTCTTTCGTGTTGCACTCTGAAATTCATCAGTTATTCTCGCTTCGTTCCTCTGTCCGTCTGTCCGTCCGTTTCCATTTCTATTTATGGCTGGGTAACTGTCTCTTTCAGTCTGTCTTTCTGTGTGTCGTTTTTCGATTCCCTCGTCCTTCTCTCTCTCTCTCTCTCTCTCTCTCTCTCTCTCTCTCTTTCTCTGTCAGTCTGTCTGTCTGTCTGTCTGTGTCAGTCTGTATGCCTCTGTCTGTCTGTTTCTGTATGTCTCTGCCTTCTCTCGCGCGCGCTCTCTCTGTCTGTCTGCCTCTCTGTCTGTGTCTGTGTCTGTCTGTCTGTGTCTGTCTGTATGTCTGTCTCTGTCTGTCTGTCTCTCTGTTTCCATTTCTCAGTTTAAATCCCTCGTATTGGTGATGGTGGGTGTGATGTCAGTGGTGGTTAGGGATACTCAATAATTCGGTGGAACCAAAAGAAAAGAATGGTTAAAACAGTTATATGGATCGAGTGAGGCGTTGTACTGATCAGGAACGTGGACGATCAGAGAAGAGTATATAAGAGTGTGGTTATGGAAAAGGTAGCTGTAATAAAGCAAACGAAGGTGTGTTGGTGTGTGTATGTGTGTGCGTGCGTGTGTGTGTGCGCGCGCGCGCGCGTGTGGGGGCATGGGGTGGAACAGGATATGTCTCGTATGACTAGTTTTAGATATCAGAGAGAGGCATATATGTAGTGGATGGGTCACATAGGCAACTCAGAGCAGATTCCCTTTTTAAAACTATCACGGGAAAACAATGGAGGAAAATAGAACAATAGGGGGGGGGGTCCTAGATGGATGCTGCTGGACCTTATGAAAAAGGAAAAGGAAAGGTGGATACTAAAAGAAAGAGAGGTGGAGAGGGTCAAGAGGGCGAGAGAGGGGATAGAAAGGACAGTGAGCGAGAGAAAGCAAGAGAGAGAGAGAGACAGACAGAGACAGAGACAGAGACAGAGACAGAGACAGAGACAGAGACAGAGAGACAGAGAGACAGAGAAAGAGTGAAAGATAGCGAAAGATAGAGACAGACATAGTGGCAGACAGAGATTAAGAGAGTGAGAGCAAGATACACCAAGAAAGAAAGAAAGAAAGAAAGAAAGAAAGAAAGAAAGAAAGAAAGAAAGAAAGAAAGAAAGAAAGAGAGAGCTGCAGAGAGACATATACAGATACAGAGACAGACACAGAGAGACAGACACAGAGACATAAAGACATATACAGACAGAGAGACAGCAAGAGACAGAGACAGACAGACAGAGACAGACAGACAGATAGACAGATACAAAGAGACAGATACAGAGAGATACAGAGACAGAGAGATAGAAACAGAGGCAGATAGATAGAGGTAGAGAGACATAGACAGAGACAGGGAGACATACACAGATAACGATAGAGGCAGAGAGACAGAGACAGAGACAGACAGAAAGACAAAGACAGATACAGAGAGACAGAGATAGACAGTGGAAGTGGATGGGTCTCATAACCATCGGTTGATGCCTTAGACCCCAGCGCAATAGAAGTTACCGATTAGAAGGCTACTACTAAGAGCGGACCCCTTACTGAGAACTCTCATGTGGAAAACAATGGAAGGCTCTACATTCTATGCTTATATTCCGCAAGGGGTGAAGACCTTTCTCTTCAATAGTGGCATATAGTGGAACAAAGTCGGGAACACCTCCGTTGAGTTTCCTGGTGGAGGCGCTATATAAATATGATTACAAGTACAAATAATTACAATTACAATAGGCTCCTCCTCTAAGTGAACTGAATTATAACTAGGCCTATACTATCGTCCCTCATTGGCGTTCTACGGCTCACGTTCCCATAAGCTTGATGTTCAAGGGCCTGAATGGTTCTCCCTATGAGAGGCGCTTTATAAATGTTTGAATACAATACAATACAATACATTACAATATGTTCGAATGGTTTGTACTACTAGAATAGGATAATACTACAGAATAGATAATAGGGCCTACTACATGATAGTTACTACCATGTTGATGTTCCTAGACAAAAAACATGTATTGAAGAAAGAGATCTGTGAGACAGAAGCCGCTGGGGTGACGGGCGTAAGCCTAAGCTCGCTCTAGGTTAGAGCGAGGAGTTACAATTGAAGTCCTCGTTCTACCCACACCGTGTCCCTATGTCACCACAGACTGGCAGCCTCCTTGTGTCAAATTCAAGCACTCAAATGTACTCTGACACCTTAATTTGTGCGCGCTAGCCGCAGCATGTGGAGAAATTGCATGCCACATTTCTGCTCCACACGGGTGGGTAGAAGTACAGGACTAATCATCTGACCGTTGCGCTTGAAGAAGACATGATAGACTATCGAATGTTTTCATCGCAGAATTGGGGTTGATAAGGCCCTGGCAGTCCTTGTTAGTCACCCCCAATCTGCTCTACCTCCGAGCTAACGAAAGTGTTCATCGCAGAATTGGGGGTGTCAAGGACCCATCGACGAGCTCTGTGACTCTTCGCCCTTGACAGGGGTAGGCCTACCCTCCCACAATCTGCTCTACATTCGGACTATATTATTGTAGTAACTATCATGTAGTAGGCCCTATTATCCTATTCTGTAGTATTATCCTATTCTAGTAGTACAAACCATTCGAATGTTGAAGATCCTCTGAGCGTTGACCCGGAACTGAGCTAACCCACCCGACGACCCGGTGTATATCAATATCGAGGGGTAATTTACCCTTCTCATTGGACAGCACAGTCAGAATCGTTCTCAATGGATGCAGATCACGTGATGTATATCTTCCAATCAACTTGGGATTCTAAAATAAGAACAATCGGAACCATAGGTACACATGACGTCATGTTTATTTATAAGACTGGTTAGGACTGAAGGAAACGTCATCGTACTTCAAGGTAAGACAGATGACGTCATAATTGATTAAGTTTCTTCTGAAGGAAACGTCATCGTACTCCAAGGTAACGCAAATGACGTCATAATTGATTAAGTTTCTTCTCCATTGTTTTGTACGAAACAAAACAGTCTAATTAGAATAATAATTATTATCAGTGATTCCATTAATGCCTTAATTCATGGAGTCATGGACGCCTTAGGCCTACTTCACAAAATTTGGAGTCCAAGCAAAATACATGTAGCCTATAGATAAGAGTCATGGACTCCATGCACTCCCATCCATTTTTGGAGTCCGATATGCATACGGTCATAGTAACAGTCAAAAAATTCCGAACTTCTTATATATAGGCGACTAAGGCAGGGTTCTCGCCTTTGTCGTCTATATAGGCCTATATATCAGAAGTCATGAGGATAACACATCGTTATTTGTTATGCCTACCAATGTTAAATCGTTAAACCACAAAATCGCTAGAACTTTTTCCTCTAGATAGGCTAACAATTGCAACTTAATTAGGATTTAGGAGTTTAGATTTACAAGTTGGAAAAAATAAACGTTTCTAATTACCGGTAGGCCTACACAATAAGTTGATCAGTCAGTCCAAATAATCACCTCAAATACCCGAAAGGTATTTTCGGGTATTTGAGGTGATTTGAGGAATGGCGTGGTTATGTTTGAGATAGATAGATAGAATAGATAGATAGATAGATAGATAGATAGATAGATAGATAGATGATAGATAGATAGATAGATAGATAGATAGATAGATAGATAGATAGATAGATAGATAGATAGATAGATAGATAGATAGATAGATAGATAGATAGATAGATAGATAGATAGATACATGTAGATAGATAGATAATTCATTAAATATAAAATTTGAAAGTAATCATAATAAAGTTAGCTTAGCACCATCCCTGCTATCACAAAGAATAACAAACAACACTGCTCAGCAGTTAAACCATGCAGTTCTGAATAGCAATCTGGAATATATTACTTCAACTTAGCTCCCCTCAAACATATCATTCATATAAATATGCAATTAATTTTATTTACATATCACATGTACTGTATTGATACTGAACAGGTGCATCAAATGATCAACATACGTACAAACTGATTATATCAACGTTGTGTGCAGCATCTCATGCGAACTGCTTTCATAGCCTGTCCTGTTACTCCTGTCCTCTCCTGTCCTGTCCTGTCCGCATCCATTCTGACTACAAGCATACTAAGGCATGTCAGGACTAAACAAAGCAGCTTGGGTTCTATTCAGGTTTCATAATTATGGGCAAATGAGTCCTGTATGACTTCAGGTAGGCATGCTGGAGGGTATAGGTCTACGATGAGCAGTTGTGAGTGAAAGACTTGCTCAGTGTCCCTACGCAGTAACCGTCTCAGAGGAAGATCGAACCAGAATGCATGGGCCTATACTCTCCGCGTTCACACAGGCACACCTGCTAGACATAGAGAACATTTATGTCATTATTTAGAGCAAGAAATTCGGATTCTGTTGAATGAAACAAAGCGCCTGTGAATAAGCTGGTCTCCCTAACGTGGCTTTTATGGACGCTGAGAAATTTTCGAAGATTTACCAATTTACCAGGTGGATGACTTAGTAATAGGCTATAGGCCTATAGTCTATGTAGACCTGCTGCCAGAAGACCAGCTGAAGGGGAGCTGCTAACGTGGATTCCGTCGCCTCGACTTGACGCTTTTAAAAGCAAATTCCGCACATGCTTCGCAGGCCGCGAAAGCATTAAACAGAAGTAGGCTAGCCTACTATAGCTACGTTTCCATTAGGACATGTGAAGAAAAAATCCGACAGCAATGATTAATTTTCGTCGTAATTCCCAGTGTAATTAACAAGTCACAAATTTTTATTAACCTAACTGAAAAATCCAATTGGACGAGAAAGATAGGAAGGCGGAAGACAGGACGGATCATGGTAGGATATCTTGAAGAGGTGAAATGGAAAGCCTGACAGGTGATAGATAGAGAAGCGTGAGGTAGGCCTATATGATGGTGGGTGAGAGGCGATATTGGTCAGGAATCTGGGAATTTGCGAAATTCCGGACGGATTCTGAGCTATATTTAGTACATATATCGCACTGCACCTCTGTGCAGACGCTTGATTTGGGTATATTCACATCTGAGAGCAAGGTAATCAAGCTTCGAGTTCAACATGGGGAGGGAGGGAGGGAGGGTCTTCCAGATGCGGACAAGAGAAAGGATGCGGACGTCCTCATATAACTTTGATAGCCTACATAGTTTGTTCAGTACATTACATTACCAAGTGGATAACTTAATTATAGACGAGTGTTTTAAATACGAGTCAGTCTGTACTAAATTGGCTCGTCATTATAGTAATGTTCCGTTGCCGACAGCTCAATAACCATTTCATCAGCGTGACACGAACTGTGGAGACTATAGTAAAACGAATGACAGTAAAAAGAAAGGAAAAGTCGGTTAATGGAATCATGCGAGTCAGTGCTGCCACACGTATACGGCAGGAGTCTTGTAGCAAGTCGACGTCTGCTCCGGACATCCGCAAAGGGCAAGGAGGAACGGTAAGGTCAAATGCGGACAAGGGGAAGGGAGGAGTCCAAAGTATGTCATTTATTGTGGACGTCCTTTATGGAAGACCCGACATAGGAGCCAGTTGTTAAAGTTGAGCCATGCATCGGATACGGCGGAGGCCACGAACGAATAAAACATCTGCGGAGATGCGCCAGAGATGTCATTAGAGAGGAGCTGCGGGTCAAACGTAGCCTAATGCCAATAGATTGCGTAGATGCAAGTCGGACGTGATAGTCAACGACTATAGGAGCATTTACTCTGGATCACGTGACAATGTTTACGTAAGTCAAAACAAATTTAAAAATGCCGTCAACATATTTCACAGTTGATTTTAGACATTTAAAAAAAGGACTACAGCATTAGTAATCGTCAAAATATTAATGTTTTCACTCATTTGTTTACATTATTGCTTCCAGCAACAGCCGAATGAGCCGATGTTTTGACTTACACAAACGTTGGCGGGCAGATATCACAAAGATATCCAGAGGCGCTTTTACAGAAAACGGGGCCCCAGGCGCAAACATTTTTTGGACCTTTCTGAACTTGCAGACTGAGACTCTGGTGGTGTTTAGCCTATCATGTGCAAAACCCACGAAGTTGAACTTGAAGCCGTTGTTGTGCGTGTTATTGACAATGCAGTTATGATCAGTTAGAGAATATAAATAAATCCAAATTTAAAATTTTATTTTTTATTTTTCTTTCGTTTGGGGGCCCTTCCTGATTTGGGGGCCCTAGGCGCGCGCCTAGTGCGCCTACTGGTAAACGCGCCTCTGAAGATATCACGTGACTTGTGAATGCTCCTATAGGATATTTATGGAATGGCAATTAGGCCTAAGGATTTTTTCATCTGATCTGGAAGGCATAATTATATACTCCCTGTAGGATGATGAATTCTGTTACACAAACAGGCCTATAAGAAACACTTACTTAACTGACGTTGGTTTTACTACTGCCATGCCTAGTTCTCATCCTAAGTTAATCGAACTGACTCATGTTTCCTTTCAAGTCCTATCAATTTGTTCCATCTTAGCTGGGAAGACTAGATAAGCCCCTTGGGCTTCTTCTCCCCATGAATCGATTTTTACTACTTAACCTGTTAGACTATGACCTCTTCAATTTCTGTTACTTATTAGGCCTAATGGCGCTTACGAAATGCAAACTGTTAATGACTATTACTAGTACATTGTATTCACAGTTCTTGGAATCGATTATAATAAACTTTGAATTTGAATAAATTTGAATACAGTTATTAGCACGACTTTCCATTCCCCGATACATTTAGGCCTATTTAGATTACTCGACTGGAAGCTATTGAAGATAAATTCCGCACATGCTTCCAGGGATCGGTTGGGACCGGAACGCATCGGAACGACGTTCCGGTTCTTTTTTGGCAGGAACATATCGTTTCATTATTTTCATCCAATACTTAGCTATAAATTTCACGATTAACATGGCGCTGAAGACGGCGTTCCGGTTCGTTTTGCTTAGGACGGGACAACTGCATGCTTCACAGGACATGAAAGGATGAAACAGACGTAAGTTTGCAATTATATGAAGAAAAAATCCGACATCTATGGGTAACTTCATTGTAATTAATGAGTAACAAATTTGTATTAACCTAAATACAAAAATCCATTAGTACAAGATTGCAAATTGACAAGTGCGGTCTGCATTGTTCACACAAGGAGCACAGCAGAGTGCACAGTCACTTCGACTGTTCAAACACTACAGTTCATGCAGAATTGCAGATCCTTATACTCTTCTATTTAATTCAAGTCATGATAGGTTTTAAGACAGTTTCAAAAACACGGGAAAAGGACTTACACAAGGTAGCAACAGAGAACGTCGCCAAAGATACATAAGTTATTTTCTCCAACACTACTTCACAAATGACCTTTGTATGCTTGCAAATTGTGTGCAATGCCCTATTAGACCGCAAGGCCCACCTGACCCTGACACATGTCTGTCTAGCTTTCACACTGTAAGACTAAACTTAAAATGACAGACATAAATATTTTTAATCATAGGATCATTGGAAATAACTTCCTCGAATATACAAATTCTAAAAACAATTTTAAAATAATATAAGAGGCAGCTTTACTGTAACTCTAACCCCACAAGGTACATGTATAAGTAGGCCTACAGTATATGACAATTCACAACAGGTAGCCAATCCTATTTTCTAGACTCTAAACTTATGTATAGGAATGAAAAATTGAACAGCCAAAACACTGCCACATGGAGGTCCATAAGGAAACCGTCCAATAGGTTACAGCCGGACGAGAAAGAAAAAAATTCACTTCTGCATCAAAGAGCCAACACCAGAGCAAGAAGCCCTTTCCAAGTCCAGTCCCTAAACACCCTGAGTTCGTTCAAACATCTTTGCAACATCCAGTGCCAACCGATTCATGCCTACGGACTGCATATTCACAATAATTGCCACCACCACGCCACGCGGAGGGTTACCACTGGCTGGAACCACTTCCATGCATCTGGGCATAACAAGAAGAACGCTCGAAGCACCAACTGCCCCACCAGTATGGCTGAAATACTGCCTCTGCTCACGGGTAAAGGGCGGGCGTTCGCTGACAGGGACTGTACCCCAACCCATCCCATAAAACCCATAGCTGTCCCAGCCACAACGAGTTTTGTCCACTGGTGACCAGATGGTGCCCATGGTTTCTGGACTCAGGAAACCAGCCGTTCCACCACCTGCCGACTGCGCCTGGAAGCTGAAGAGCATCGCGTTGCCAAAGCGACAGAGGTCACCAGAGGTCGAGAGCAGTCCACCACCCGCCCATTTGTACGAATTATCAACATACGGGGCATTTGCCAGGTGGCTCTTCTTGTTCATGATGTAATTCCTATAAATAGCACACATCAAAGTCGTGTTAGCATAATATTAAAGAGGACAGTACTATCAACATTTAAATGTGACCTATCAATGTAATAGTTGTACTCGTCTCCTTATTATTATCTGTATTAAAAACCCTATTATTATTGATACTTGTGTTAATTTTAACATTAATCTCAATATTAATATACAAGCCACACGCCTATATGAGAATTCACCTGGACAAGTATAAAGCCAGATGAAAATTTAAGCTTCAGTGAATTAATATGACAAGTGTTTATCTTGATGAGAATAAACCTTGATGAGAATTCACTTGGATAAGAATTCACATGGACAAACAGGAAGTACTGTGACTCAGATCTGGATGAGAATCATCATGATAAGAATTTACTTGTGGATGAGAATTTATCTCGATGAGAACATTTACCTGGCCCGGTTCTGAATGATTGGCATTGGCTCGTCCAGGTAGGTGTTCCTTAGACCGAGATCTTTGAAGAGTTCCTTCATCACCTGAGGGAACTTCTTCTCCGAAGCTCCTTCAACGACTGCACTCACCAGCGTCCAGTTGTTAGTGGAATACAGATATTCGCTACCTTTACAAATAATATCAGGTCAATTGCCAATATTACCAAGTTAAATATTGCAAAGATGCCTACATAGAGAAGCAACACTGTTTATTGGAAGCATATATTGCCCAACTATAATACTTTAAAATGAATATTCAAATATTAGCAATAATGCCATTTAAAACAGGGTTATTACTAATACTGACTGTTTAAATATTACAAATAGAAAATTCATGATATTTATTCAAGTAATTTTTACAATATTGAAACATGAGACATTCTCAATATTAAACATATAACATTTGCATTATTTAAAGAAGTAATATGCAAAGAGGCCTACAAAGAGTAGCAACATTGTTTATTGGTAGCATATATTGCCTATATTATATAATCTAAACAGAAAATGAAAAAATGCATCCAGCTACAGATTATTAAAATCAATTATGTTCATAATATTAGCCTACATTGATGGAGATGATGATAAAGCAGTTATAATTGTGATCGAATTATTCTCAGTATATTACCAAAACTAATTACTTCCAAGGCAAATTACTAGAAAAGCGAATTGTTACTACAGTTACTACGGAGGCTAACTGCTACAAAAGCTAATTACACAACATAGACCAACTACTACAAAGCATAACCACTACAAAAGCTACTCAACACAAAAGCTACTCAACACGAAAGCTTATTACTAGTACAAAAGCACATCATTACTACAAAAGCTAATTCCTACAAAAGCCAATTGCTACACCAACTAATTACCACCATATAGTGGCCTCATTAATGTCTTAATTAAGGAGTTTTAAGGAGTGGCAACCTGGTCTGCAGCAGAGGTCGTCATCCTTGAAGAGATTAAGAGACTCCGAAACTGAGGACCAGCGCCTCTTCAGGTAGAACTCCTTGAACTTGGAATCATCCTTCTTATCCTTCTTGTCCTCCTTGTCCTTCTCACCTTTACCTTTGTCTTTCTTCTTCTCATCCTTCTTGTCCTCCTTGTCCTTCTCACCTTTACCTTTGTCTTTCTTCTTCTCATCCTTATGCTTCTTCTCATCCTTGTCCTTGTCATCATCCTTATTCTTGTCCTTCTTGTCCTCATATTCTTTATGCTTGTTTTCATCCTTTTTGTCCTTGTTCTTTTCTTTGTCACCATCTTTGTTCTTGTTTTTCTTATCTTTATCCTTACTTTTATCCTTTTCATTGTCATCATCCTTGTCCTTGCTTTTTTCTTTCTTTTTCTCCTTTTCCTTTTTCTTCTCCTGCCATCAAACAATTTTCAAAACAATGACAAAAAACCTTAGGCTGAAGATGGCAAGTATTCCTTCCTTCCCTCTTTCTTCCATTCTTGTTTCCGCTATTGCTTCCTTCCTGCCTTCTTTCCATCTACCCTTTGCTTTATTTATTCACACCGAGTGAACTTCAACACTTCAACTACAAGTGTGTACTAAAAGTGATTGGGAAACCAATGCATCTCATCAGCAAAGTGTTAAGAAAGCAGAAAAAGCTGTTACACCTTCATTCTTCCTTCATTCTCATCCTTCCTTCCTTCTTTCCCTCCTTCCTTTGTCATCTCCTGTCCTTCCATCCTTCCAATAACAGTAAATTACAATGATTTCTTACAACTGAAACTTCAATGCTATTGCTTTAGTGTCAGAGGGGCATATGAAGGGTCATTAGACCTGCTTAATCAAGGGTTGCACTGTTTACTACTAATTACAGGCAGCTTCATAAATTTAACAGCTCATGTATTACTTCAGTATGATACGACTGAATATTTCAAGGCACACTATAAACCTGTCAATGATCTTGACCTTTTGTTACCATGACCTTTTGTCACCCTGATCTCTCCTCACCCTGATCTCTCCTCACCTGACCTTTTCACATCCTGACATCTCCTAACCTTGTTTTTCAACTTTTTTGACTCAAGGTCGTTGCATTCCTTGTCGTAATGTCGTATTCCGCTCAACATTGACACCAGATGGCGCGTTGTTATGGTAACCTAAAACCATCAAATACACTATCAACAATTGAAATTAATCTAACCTAATTAAAACAAATCACAATCTAATCCAACCAAATCAAATCGTACGCACATTCAACTTTAACGCAAGCACGTAAAGGATGCACTCAGAAGGCATTCTAAAACTGCCACTGTATACTTACTCAAATCATACTCAAATCTCAGCATCATTTCAGTCAATCCAATCTTATAAATTTTAATCAAATCCAATCAATTAAATCCACTCAGAATAAATCAAATCCAAATCATGACCAAATACAACTGAATATTACTCAAATCTTAACTGAACCCATTCAACTCTTGATCAAATCCAAAGTACGGAAATTTAAAGCATTTAGATTTTTCACAATAACATCACACCCTTAATCAAAATCAGGCTCAACCAATCCCATCCTAACATTCAAATCTTCGTCATTTTGCTATAGTATCCGAACCTCTCGCTATTTTTGTCCTGAAAAGACTTCTTTATATCTTAACTAAAAACTATGCTAATTTACAGCATTTCAATCCTTTCCAAACATCGAATCTTAATCCAATCTCAACTAATCCAATACCAACTTCACTCTCTCATTATTTTGTAACCCTCACTTTTTCGCCTTCAAAATACTTCTCTGGCCATGATGGAACGTAGTATTGAATTGGAAGATCAAGGTCAAGTTTCTTCTCTTCCAAGAGTTTTGCAACTGCAGTCATAGTCAACGGTTTGCTGATGCTTGCAATTCTCATAACTGTCAAAGGCGTACACGCAATTCCATTCTCAACATCAGCCAAACCAAAACCTACAAGTTTACAATAGTTACAATGTTTACAGTGATGACATTAAAGAATCCAGTACAACTGTACTACATTTACGATAATAACATTACTAGATGCTTACAACATTTACAACCGTTTACTGCAGTTTTGTAAACAATTATTACTATCTGTAATTTGCATAATATAAGAGACTAGATATAAAATACATACAAGCAACAATAATATTATATTACACACACACATTTAATATATGATTAAAAAAGTTTTAAGATTATGGAAATTTTAAATGTTCAGATAATTAATTTAAACACTTTTAAGAATTAATTCATTTCCATTCAGAGTATATACCGGTACATACATCTATATATACATATTAAAATACAAGCACATTGTAATTATTGTAATTACGATAATTTATACAGCACTGTCAGTAGCAAGCTAGGATGCTTCACACTGTCAACTTGTCAGTGCAAATGCTAAGAGTTACTACATAGCAAATCCAAATTTTTTAAACTGCTTTTTAAAAACAGAAAGTCTTTTGGGCTCCTGAATAAGTGCTGGAAGACGTTCCAGGTACATGGGCCAGCGACCAAAAAGGCCCGATTGCCCATTTTAGTTTTTGATGCTGGCACAAATACATCAGGACAGGCACAAACTAATATACAAAGAGAAACATACCTACATAAACATATAAATACACATGCACACACAAACACATAAATACGTATAGACGAACAGAGACACACACACAAATACCTCAGTAATAAACAGCTTTCGTTAGACGCACTGGATGGGTAAGACAACAGCTTTTGGCTCACCTTCGCTCCATGCTTCTTTTCCATCCACAGTTACAGTGATGACAAGACCCGGGCAGTTTTGTTCCAACTGAAATGAACAGATGAAAAACACAATGTGTAAGTGAAATCATGTAACATTCATACAAATATAGTTAGTATATTCTGTATAGGAATATAAGTAAGATGGAAACTAATAACAGGGAGACAAGCAATTCAGCATCATCTGCACTTGGTTGCAGATCTCTTCACTCTGCAGCACAGAATGAACTGTTTCATTCTCTGTCTCATATTTCATACTCTGTCTCATATTTCCACAATGCAACATTGTAGCTTTGTCATACTTGTCATACGGTATTCTGGAACAAAATGCCACTCTACCTGCGATATTAGCTTCTTTTCTTTTCTCTACTTGTCTTTTGTCAGTGGTTGAAGACCATTCAAATTCATCACAGTATTAACAGGTCATACGCATCTTTGAAGAGTTTTCTTGAAGCACTATATAAATGTGCACTACTCCACTTATTACGCTAATGAATAAAAAAATAGAGAAATCTCAGTCGAACAAGCGTGGAAGGGCACAAGCCTGTCTGTTATGGTGCTCCTAACTTCCACACTCTGTATGGATGTATTTGGACATCCACATCATCGTGTCTTTAGACTCTTTACGACTCCACAAAGGCACCGACATAAAATTATGGTCATCTAACAGATCTACAATGTGCGTCTTATGATGAGATGAAAGTTTTGCTTGAGCAAATTCTTTTATGAAAAATTCTAGTTTTAAGTGGAAGAACATCTGAAAAAAATTAGTAAATGGCTTTTATTTATATGGCACCTTTAAAAACAAGTGCACTACATGAACATAATTTCTGCATTCACAGCTCACCATCAAGTTTTTCAAAAGTCTTGTGGACTGTTCTACAGCGTCCTGTAGAGACAACTGATCCTGTGATTTTGTCTCTCTACTTCCTGGCTTTGTGCTGACCTCACAGGCGACCTCCATACAACCGCTCCGCTTCTCCCATATGGTGAAACCAGCCCACGCCCCAATAATACCAATGGCAGGAAAGTAGAATGAAGCTTGATTAAATTTTCTATGATTATTGCTTGATCGATCATCTTGACCATTGTTTTGATCACCGTTTGATTGAGCAAAAATCATCCTCTTCAAGTCTCGGAAACTGTTGTGCCGGGATGGTGAATGTCTGGCAAGAATTGATGTCAAAACAGAAGGGAGTTTTCTTGACATCTCTGGAAAAGTTAACAAAAAAGAAACTGTACCTTTCTGCATAGAAACAAGCAAGCAAGAACCATGTAAAGTTGACATTACAATAACTACTACTACTACTAGTACCACCACAACTACCTACTACTACTACTACAACTACAATTACTACCTCTAACATATTATTGTGTTTATTAATTATTTTTATGTAATTAAACACCACCACTATAAAATTAAGAACTCGTAAAGTTACACGCCGACAGTTTAATGGGAGTCCTAAACCGTACTCATTGTTTTAACATGACATGCACTTTGCAAGTCAGCTGTTAACATTATGGAACCTACATGCCAACAGGCCCGGGAACCATGGTGCATTTGTGCCAATGCTCATGCAAGTTTGGCTCAGTGACGCCGGGTGCGGGCCGAATCCCAGAAACCCGAATCCCCGAAAGGAATATCGGCTGGATCCCCAAAATTGATTTTCTAAGTCTAACCCGAATGAACATCATTAACAAAAACATATTTGAATAGGCAGTATATCGTATACATCAAGGCCACGCTAGGTCTTTGTCATGTTTACAATTTCACTTTGAATAGCTCGGCCGTTTTCTAGAAAGCTGTTTTCGGGAAATCGGGCTTTTGTCAGTTTTCAGCGTTTTCGGGGATTCAGGTTTTGGGGATTCGGGCTGACCCCGTGAGGCCGAGGCAGGAGCTTGCTCATACAACTTTTCTGGAGAAACATTAATATCAGAAAAAATAATACAGTGATATAAACATTGCCTGGTGCTTTGTATTTGCTAAAGTAGGCCCCCTATTGTGCTAGTCGCTTTTCATTTAATTAATATCTAGTATAATAAACTTTTCCTCAGTCGTTGTAAAAAGTCAAAAATATTCCTATAGATTATATAGGATATAATGCATAATTTTATCCACCTTAGTATCGTTCCTCCAGCAACTTTTAAACACTTCCCGGACCACTGCATGCTAAACACAATTGCAAAGCAGTTTTCTAGATTCATTACAGTGTCCCTCCCATTTTCTAATTAGCGAGGTCATCCACTCCTCGTTTATAGACATGCTTATAAACTCGCTTCGTTTATAAACTAGACCTCATTCGGTTTTGACTTCTCCAGCTTTTCACACGTCTCACTTTTTACTGGTATGACACATACACGCCCCAAAACTTTATTCAAATCTAATCTGTAAAACTCTTTAAATTTTTTCGTTACCAAAACTTAAAGAATAGAAAGAACGTACTTATTCTGGTAGATTTTCTCTTTATAGAACAATTGCAAGAAACTCGTTTTTATGGCAGCTGTGGCATTTGGATAGAACACAAGTCTGTAATAATTTTGTAAACAGACGTTTCACTGGTAAGCCATGAGATGTTGGCACTTGCTTGTAGTCCTCCAACGACCCAGAGCTATCTATTAATAGAAGGCTCTGCAACGATGTCTTAATATTATATAATTATATACATAGATATTACTTACTTAAAATACGTTTATTTAACGACGCCGTCATATCGACGATGATTGGCGTAGGTATATACATCGATGAATATATATATATAGAAAATTATGGAATACGAGGCGAGCAACTAAAATGGTTTACTAGTTATTTTGAAAATCGTCAACAGTGCGTCTGTTGCAATGGTGCATTTTCGGACTTAAGAGCAATTGACTATGGAGTGCCACAGGGATCTAACCTCGGCCCTTTACTGTTCCTCATTTATATAAACGACCTCCCCAATGTATCACCAATCATGTTTTTTATTTTATTTGCAGACGACACCAACGTTTTTTACTCTCACAGTTCTTTGCAAAGAACCCTTACTCAGGTCATAAATACAGAGCTTACTCTAGTGGCGGACTGGTTTTCTGCTAATAGACTAACCCTTAACCTAGATAAAACAAACTTCATACTATTCAAATCCCATAGGAAAATGGGTCCCTCGGATGACTCGTTAAGATTATCCATCAATGGCATTCCTATTACCAAAGTCACCTCTACTAAATTTTTAGGTGTTCACGTGGACCAACATTTGACCTGGAAGGAACATATAAAAACTATTTCTAACAAAATTGCTAAAAACATTGGTATTCTAACTCGAACTGCATACTTATTGCCCTCCTGCATACGCCTAAAATTATATTACTCGTTGGTGTACCCCTATCTTACTTATTGTAATATGGTATGGGCATCTACTTATGATTCTAGACTACGGAGATTAATTCTATTGCAAAAACGTGCAGTTCGTATCATTGCGGGAGTTCCAAGGTGCGTTCATTCTGGACCACTATTTACTGACTTGAAGCTACTTAAACTAGAGCAGATTCGAACATTACAGATTGGCCTATTTATGTACCGCTATAAACATGGTTTACTTCCAGCATGTTTTAAGGGATTTTTTCATCTAGGATTCGATGTTCATACTCACTACACCAGAAACTTTAACTCTAATCGCCCCACAAGGGCGTAACTTTGCCCCAGAAAGTGGTGGTGACAAATCCCCTCATTCTAATTCTTAACCTACGGTACTACTGGAAAGCTAGCTAAGCGCAGGATACCAGCTTATTCACAAGCGCCGCGTTAAGTCAGAGAGTGTTCGATGGTGTTTCATGTCCAGTTGCGAAGGAGACAAGAGACTAGCAGTGTCGAAGCCTCAGAGACACGCTACGCATTGTCCGGCTACTGCGGCTTTTAAATGAATATCGTCATGCTACCACTGTAGCCTACTGCCAATCATCAAGGTAATGGTAACAATAGTCATCGTCAACGCTAAATGGCTATCCCGTAGTTTAGGTTGGTAAATTATTTTTGACGTCTTGACGCTGGTAAATAAGCAGTCTACCAAAGTCCATGATAATTGTCATCAATCCAGCTTCCATTTACGAAACAAATTTCATCAATCGAACTTTGTGTGAGCAAGAATTATTGTCATCAGTCCAACTTCTATTTAACTAAGAATTTTTCATCAATCCAACTTCTCTTCAGGCAAGAATTATTTTCATCAATCCCAATTCTATTTAAGCAAAAAACTTAATTGATCCGGCTTTTATTGAAGCAAAGACTTATTTTAATCAATCCAGCTTCTATTTACGGAAACAATTATTTTCATCAATCCAACTTCTATTTAAACAAAGATTTAGTTTTATAAATTCAACTTCCATTTAGGCCAACAATTATTTTCATCGATCCAGCTTCCAGTTTAAATTGACAATATAAAATGATTTACAAGCCAAAACTACGGTTTTACCGGCTAAATTACCATAGACTGAAGCTAGAGGCTTAGAGCCTACCACCGAAACATAATACATTGCATGCACAATTATAACCTTTCGCGGTCTCTTTACAATGAATCGATCCATTTTCCATATGAAATTTGATAATTTAACCTTTTATAGAAACAAAATTGATGACGTCTCCAAATTATGAAACCAAATATAATTATGTAAATATAATTATGTAAATATAGTGTGGAGGCCTCTATCAGCCTTGCCGCTAATGCGTTGTTAAGTATGCATGAATAACCTAGACGGTAGGCACATACATATCGGTAGACAGCCAAATGCTTTCATCTTAAAATATATTTAATTGCAGGATCAAAAAGTGGTGGTGACTATCACCACCACTTTTAAAAGTGGTGGTGACCGGACACCACCGTCACAATAGAAAGTTACGCCTATGTCGCCCCATGTACGCACACACCAATACTCGCTTATTCTCCATAAAATCTGTTGGCTCCACAACCTGGAACATGCTTCCCTCTCACATACGTTGTGCCCTCCACCTACGGCACTTTAAAAAAAATGCTACATGCCTACCTGATTAATGGAAATTAGCTATAACCTACCCTGCCGGATATTCTTTTTCACTGTTAGTTAAGGTTTTCGGTTTTTCTTTATATTTTCATAGTGTTTTGAATCGAGTTAATCATTTACTGTGTAATATGTACTATACTGTTTGCATTGCTGTACGAAACTTGATATTGCAATGTTTATCAAGGATTTAGCTAATTCATATTTCTGAAATGTTGTTCTAGGTGTCCCTAGTTAGCGGGATCTTGATCCCTTTTGGGACTCCTCTTGCGGCCAATCCTGATACTTTATGTTGAAATGTTATGTGTTTTTTTTTTCATTTGGCTTCAATAAAAGAGATTTGATTGATTGATTGATTGATTGATTGGTATATATAGTACTATTTAAAGCGATCACTGATTACATAGATTATGCTTATATAATTATAATTCTCCGAGAGCCAATTAGGCCTAAGTGCCAACCTGGACCGTTTTTTAAAACGTCGAAAAGTTGAAGCCATCTGGAAGAGTGTTCTCTTCACATGAAATCGGCCGCGAGAGGTGACTGAGGCAATGGCTACAGAACACCGGTACTTGTGAACGACCGCGTCGACTCCATAAATAATAATAATAATCTTCGTTTAATTTCAAACTGACAATGCAGGATGATTACAAATCAGTATGAACGGATGATCACAAGTTATTACAGGAGTCGAAGTTAACTGTAGCCTATACGACAGCCATGCAAGGCACCCATCACGTCCTACATCTCATTTTTACGAACGCGCCATCTCGCGAATGATAGGCTGAGTCAACCTTTATTTTCTAACAGGTTGACAGACCGCAACCAGTTACAATAGATAGGCTATGACATTGTGTTAAATAAATTAAATCGTTATAGGAAAAAACAGTCAGGTGTACAGTCAGTCAGGTGAGACCTAGGGCAAGCGTTTGTAAAGTACACGTGGGATAAATTTCTTCACGTCCTTAGCAGGTAGTTCAAAGTCATGATCGGTCGACGTCTTGGGCGGAGGTTGTATCGTCGTTGTAGGCCTACAATTGGTGGAGGGTTCTGGAAGCGATACCACTATACACTATGGACCCCCATGACACGGAAACCTCAGACCTGTCCCATTCCAACAGACCGCTTCGACTATTTTAACCGCGTGTCATTATGGATAGCCTACCAATTAAGGCAGAGCTTAGAGATCTCATTTGAAAATACAAGGCGATTTGAAAATCAATCGCGCTCGCTTGAGTAGGCGATTGATGCGCGGTCGACCTCGGGATCTTTTGTGTGGGCCTGCCGCCTACAGCATATTATTTTGTGTATAGCTGCATATCATTATAATGGCCAACGGCGTAACGAGACTTAAATTCAAGAGGAGGCAACTTCACAGAAAATTGGCAAAAATCCTGGTTATTGGGGTCATTGGTCAATAGAAGATCCCAAGAGGAGGCAACTGCCTCCTCGTCCCTCAATGTAGCTACGCTTATGTAGGCCTATATGGCTGTCCATTTAACTGCTCGAGAAGGCCTATAATACGTAGGCCTAACTCTTATTAACCGTCGATAAGCCTCCTCTGCTTAATTGTCGATACAATGTTGTATCGATCCTAGCCTGAACTTTCACAAGTAATGTAAATTAGATAAATAAAATAATGGTCTGGCTTCAGGTTCCTTTTGGAGTCTAACTCATCGATCGAGCGCGATCGATTTACCGATCGACCAGACCTTTGCTAGGCGATCGACCAAGGAGATCGATCGATCGCCTCAAATGAGAAGCTCCGTACCAAGGTTGATGAACGCCATGTATTTTTCGTGACCTCCACGGAGACAGAAATCAATTTTCGAGTAGGCCTACGTACCGTATTGATGCCTGAAGAATCTTCGACCGTCTGTAAAGTTAATTGGCGGAAAACGAACGTTTCATGAAAAGTTATAAACACGTGCCGGTGCCGTCTATAAGGCGACATCGTTGAATTGCACACAGCCGTCGGATTTGGACAGTGCTGAAGCCAGGACCTCGGTCGGTCGGGAAGCAGTGCGATATAATAAAAAGAATAACTCCTTCAAGCAGTGGCGGCACTACACCAGGGCAAGCAAGGGCAAATGCATGCCCTGGTAAAAAAAGCCTTTGCCCTGGTCGTTACCCTGCCAGAATTTTTGCCCTGTCGAGAATTTATTTGGGGCATAAATCGCCCCTGCACTGGTTACTTGTATGATTGCCCTGGTTATGCTCTGGTTAAAAAAATGTCTGGCGCCGCCACTGCCTTCCAGCTGCCGATTAGCCTACAAGTTCGTCTGGGTGGGAAGTTGGGCACTCGATCTATAGCCTATTGTTGGAATTAAGCCTGTGTTATACACATTCTGGACAATAGGTGGTGTGCTAAGAGGACTCTTTAGTACTCTATGTACTCTACTTCCGGTTTACGTTCTTCCTTGCTCGTTGTGCTAATTAAAATGTTTAAACTCTGATCAGTTCTATATCTAAATAATCCTAAAGAACTAAAGTGAACTTCAACAGGTTATGGGCCCAGGCCGACTTGTAAAGAACTGTTTACTGCGTGTCGACTAATATTTTTCGAGATTTATCGTTTTTTATCAGTGTCGACAGAAGCTGTTTTTATTGTGTTCTTTGTACCGCGTGTTCATTCCGACATGTCGTCATTAGAAGAATTACAACTGCAAATGCAGCAAATTCAGACGGAGATTAGCCTGAAAAACATTCGAGCAACTTCAAGTTCACTTGGAGGGTTATCTGAAGCGAAACATCTTGATGGAAAGAATTATGGTGATTGGAAGTTCTGGATGCAAAATTTCTTGATAGACGCTGGTCTATGGTGTTGCATTTTGCCAAAAGAAGGTCAGTCTGTTGATCCGGATTTGGACTTACGAGCGTTAGCCAAAATCAATCTCAGTCTAAAGCCTTGCGCGGCAAAAATCACAAAGAAATGCCAAACTGCAAAAATTGCTTGGGATGCATTGAGAGGTGAATATGAAAGCACTGCTTTGGTTCGCCTAATTGGTTTATATTCGAGTTTGTTCAAGACACGTTTCGAAAATTTTCTTTCGATGCAACAGTATGTTGATCACATTTTATCAATTGCTGAACAGTTAGAGTCGATTGGTCAACCCTTTCCGGAGAATGTTGTGGGAGGTATAATACTTGGTGGCCTTCCTGACCAATTTCAGCCTCTGATATTGGGTATTCAAGGGTCAAAACAAGACACAACAGTGGAGTTTGTAAAAGGTCTTTTGCTACAAGATGGCATTAAGAATATTGGAGCAAGTGCAAGTGCAAGTGCAAGTGCAACTCAGTCTGCCTTCTCCATGCCCAGACTCCAAAAGAAGGGTAAACCAAAAGGACCAAGATGTTTTGAATGCAATCAGTATGGGCATACTCGTCCACAGTGCGATCAATACAAATCTTCAAAAAGGATCAGTGCTAAACAAAATAAACCTTTTTTTAGTGCACATGTTGGTGCCTTGTCAGCACACACGAATTTTTCTGTTTCATCAGAGAATTCCACCACTTCGACAGGTGATGACTGGTACCTTGATTCTGGTGCTACAGTACATCTAACATCGAGACTTGACTGGTTTGAGAGTTTTACTCCTAATGATAGTCAACAGGTTGGAATTGCAAATGGAACTAAATTGAAAAGTACTGGAACAGGGAACATATCCATTCCATTGTCGTCAAAAGAAACAATGACTGCCTTTGATGTGGTTCATGCTCCAGATTTAACAATCAATCTTTTAGCAGTTCACAAGATAGCAAAGGAAGGTAAAACTGTTTTGTTTGACGAACAGGGTTGTCGTATAATCAACCAACAGTTGAAGGTCAATTCAAAGAATGTCATTGCTACTGCCACAGCAGTTAATGGACTATATTGCCTGGATCGCCAGAAATCACATTCGTTTGCAGTAATGTCAACAAGCGTTGTGAACTTGTGGCATCGTCGTCTTGGACATCTTAATCGTCCTTCGATGCGTCTGTTGCAAATTAAGATGTCGTCTGGGGTTCAATTAGACGAAGTCTCAAGCATTCCTTGTGAAGCTTGTGTGAAAGGCAAACAGCATCGGAAACCATTTAAGAAAACAGGAGTCAAACGTGCAGAACACGTTCTGGGGCTTATTCATTCTGATCTTTGTGGTCCTATGCAAGTATCATCTGTTGGTGGTGCACGGTATTTTCTTACCTTCACTGATGATTTCACACGACACTCGGTTGTCTATTTTCTGAAGTCAAAGACTGAGGTTGTCGATAAGTTCAAGGAATACAAAGCACTTGTTGAAAACCAGACTGGTGCACGTATTAAAGCTATACGGACAGACAATGGTACAGAATATGTCAATAATGCTTTTTTGACCATTCTACGAAGCTGCGGAATTCGACATGAGACGACGATTCCATATTCTCCAGAACAGAATGGAATCGCAGAGCGTCTAAATAGAACTTTGGTGGAAAGGGCTCGATCCATGATAATGGAATCCAATGTAAGCACAGACTTTTGGGCAGAAGCAGTTAACACTGCCAACTACCTGAAGAATCGCTCACCCACAAAAGCTCTACCAAACATGACCCCTGAAGAGGCATGGACGGGAAGAAAACCTGATCTTAGTCATCTTCGTGTTTTTGGATGCAAAGCCTTGGCAAAAATTTCTGGAAATTCTCGCAGAAAATGGGACTCAAAGTCAAAGGAGTATATCTTTGTTGGTTATTCAGAAGGCACCACAGGATACAGACTTCTTCATCCATTTACCAAGAAACTCACTCAATCAAGGGATGTTGTTTTCTTCGAATCTCAGTTCTCAGTTCGACAGATATCTTCATTCGATCCTTTCCCAGTTATTTCTGATGACAGTATTGTTTCTCCTACAGACTCTTTGATACCTCCTCAACAGCAGTTCCAGTTAATCCAGGCTCCTGTTGAAGTGGGGGAGTCTACCAGTACAAAGACTAACATTACTGATGGCGCATGCACTGAAAATGAAGAGTTGAGAGATTCCAATGTTGATTTCGTTGATGATACAACAGCAGATATTCCACTGAGCAATGCAAATATTTCTGAGGATGATGGACGGCCAAAAAGAACTCATGTTCCGAATAAGAGGATATTTAATGAGGACTTTGTGGTAAATCAAGCTACCTTATGCAGAAACATCGATCCGTTAACAGTTGAACAAGCCCTCGGTTCTAAGAATGCAGATGATTGGAAACATGCCATGGAAGAAGAAATCAAGGCACATGTTGAAAATCATACATGGACATTCTCTGATGTACCTGATGGTAGGAAAGCTATAAAATGTAAATGGGTGTTCAAAACGAAACTGAAAGTAGATGGTACAGTTGAACGTTACAAAGCTCGTTTGGTGGCTAAAGGCTGTTCACAAAAGCCAGGCATTGATTATGAGGAAACCTACGCACCTGTTGTTCGTTACACATCCATCCGTTTTCTAATGGCACTTGCAGCAAAGTATGACTTGGACATCGATCAAATGGATGTCACAACAGCATTCTTGAATCCTGAATTAGAAGAAGAAGTTTACATGGAATTACCAAGTGGTTATCGGCTAAATAATCGAACTTGTCGGTTGAATAAGTCAATTTATGGCCTGAAACAAGCCAGCCGAGCTTGGAACAAGAAACTAGACAAGTTGCTGAAAGATCTTGGATTTCTGCAGTCAAATTTCGACACATGTATTTATTACAAGAATGAAAATGGAAAGATCTTAATCATTGCTGTGTATGTGGATGATCTCTTGATTTTCTCGAACAATAAGAAAGAGAAACAGAAACTGAAAGTGGATCTGATGAAACGTCTTAAGATGAAAGATTTGGGAGAAGCGCATTATTGTGTAGGCATACATATTCAGAGAGATCGTGAAAAGGGAACAATTTCACTTGATCAAGAGAAATATATTGAAGAAATGCTGATTCGTTTCAATATGAATGAGTGTAATGGTGTATCAACTCCACTTGATCCAAACCAAGACTTGTTCGGGGAAGAACTTCTTCCAAACAGTCAAGCTGAAAAGGAAGATATGCTGAAGGTTCCTTTTCAAGAAGCGGTTGGGAGCTTAATGTTTGCAGCACAAGCTACAAGACCAGACATTACGTTTGCAGTGGGGGTCATGAGTAGATTCAACAACAACTATGGCCAAGCCCATTGGGTTGCAGTTAAAAGAATCTTTAGATATCTAAGACAAACTGCAAGCTTAAAGTTGATATACAGGAAAAATGATGAAGATGTAGCTGGATTCAGTGATTCTGATTGGGGTGGAGACAAAAGGGATCTAAAATCAACTACAGGATACATTTTTGTGTTGAGTGGTGCTGCAATTAGTTGGAACTCTAAGAAACAGCCAACTGTTGCAAAGTCAACCACTGAAGCAGAATATATGGCTCTGAGCATGGCTGCTGCAGAAGCTGTATGGTTGAAGGGACTTCATCAAGAACTAGTTCCTCAAGCCTCTAGTGTTGTGAAGATCTTCTGTGACAACAAAGGTGCAATTGATCTCGCAAGAAATCCTGGATATCGAGCCAAGACCAAGCACATTGCTATCCAACATCATTTTATTAGAGATAGAATCACTGTTGGAGATATATGTGTTGAACAGATAGCTACAACAGACATGGTTGCTGACTGTCTGACAAAGGGACTGTTTAAAGATGTACATGCAAAATGCATCTTAGGCATGGGGTTTCTGAAATAAGACTCTGATCTGTTTTAGAATGTGTGTAAAGTGGGGGTGTTGGAATTAAGCCTGTGTTATACACATTCTGGACAATAGGTGGTGTGCTAAGAGGACTCTTTAGTACTCTATGTACTCTACTTCCGGTTTACGTTCTTCCTTGCTCGTTGTGCTAATTAAAATGTTTAAACTCTGATCAGTTCTATATCTAAATAATCCTAAAGAACTAAAGTGAACTTCAACACCTATATCTCGGCTCGGCGGTGGAGAGTCTTTTGCAAATGTTTAACTAGAGGTGGATGTGATGCATAGCAGCATATAGTTTACATCCTGTTCTTTTATAGGATTAGGCACCCAACGACATTCATTTACCATGCATGACGTCGACATTGCATGTGCTACTGGGCGTGGGATCTTAGAAGAGGAAAAAATGGCCCGACCCCAACCGAAACGACATGTAAACGCTGGATGATCCCTGAATCCCAAGAAATTATCTCGAATTCGTTGGATTTTGTTCTGTAGGCAGAGCAGTCATGTGTGCGTGCGTTTGTCCGGGCGCGGGTGTGTGGCCACATCACTGTAGGCCTAGTTAAAAGGACTTACACTGATGAAGGTTTGCTGCTTCATGCATTTGTAAATGTAGGCTATGATTTAACTTAATGGCGTTTGCATGTGTATAATTATGCGTAGACCTATGTAATGTATATCCTATATATATGTTGAAATAAATACAGGTCACAATATATTATTATGTGTAGACGGTAGTCGGTAGACCTATACATAAAACACGAATAAATTACAAGTCAATTGAAATCACACGCCGCGCGCACAGAAGCGAAGTCTATACCTGTATGAGAATTGTAGAAAAAAGACTGGGGGGTCAGACTTTGATCCATGTGAAGTTGGGGTGTGGAATGAAGACTTAACAATGGGGTAGTAAGAGAGACTAGTGGGTTGAACCCACCCTCAACCCTCCGGCAATTCTCACCCTGGTCTATACATAGAACTTTACATAAAACACGAATAGATTACAGTCAACTGAAGTCACACGCGGCGTGTACACAAGCGCGGTCTCCTACAAGTTACAACTAATAATATAAGACTCACCAGACTCTATATATTGTAGAGTCTGCCAGTCTGGTGTTCTCATGTAAGCTGTATTATAACCAGCACTGAATTCTACAGCATTTTCATTTACAATGCTCTTTTTTATATTTCTTCCCTTCCTTCCGTCCGTCACTCGAAATCCATGGCTCTTTATTTCCTTGCATCTGGACAGTGGCATAAATCATGGGGGACAAAGAGGGACTGTCCACCAAAGTTTTGACGGGGGGGAGGGGAGCAGCAGTCTTGGCTGTCCCCCGAGTTTAGACAGTAGAGGGGACAGTGCTAAACCAAGTATTAGTTAAACCAAGTCAGTCAGGGGCGTAGCCAGGAAACAATTTCAAGGGGGTTTCAAAGTTTAGGGGGGACTGCCGAGGCGCGCAGCGCCGAGCAGGGGGAGGGGTTTGGGGATGTGCCCCTCCCCACTGAAATTTTTTTGAATTTCCACACTGTAATGGTAGCAATTTAAGCTGTCATCTGAACAAAATTGCTCTATTATTTCAGTCCTGATAGGAACCAGCTGTTACTCGTAGCTACGATGTAGTTTGAGTCGTGACTGCAGACAATACTTGCAAATCAGACATTTATTGAAATTACTATAAAAACTAGAAAATAGTTCAATTTTATAAACAATATATACGTGCTTTGTAGTTTCCTAGGGGTCGTCCATTAATTATGTCAACAAAATAGGGGAGGGGGTTTGGAAAAGTTTGACAGTTGTTGACAAGGGGGGAGGGGGGTTCGGTAAAAGTTGACGTCAACAAATTTTTTTCCAATGAATCAACACAGACCCTTCAAAATGGTAGCGAAAACATTAAGTAATGCTAAAAATGTATAAAGTGCTTAATGTTTCATACTACTAAAAAGCTGGTAATAAACTAAACTCATCTATTTTTAAATTCGAGATTGCATTTCTTAGTGTAAAACAATTTGAAAAAATGATTCTACATGTATTGAGCCATTGTGTTTCTTTTTTGTATGGGGGGGGGGTTCTGGGGGGTTCTGGGATTGTTGACATAATTTTTAGGGGGTCCGTCAATGTTTGACATTTGTTGTTGACAAGGGGGGTCAAAAATGGCCTAAAATTTGTTGACATAATTAATGGACGACCCCCTACATTCTTTTGAGTTCTTTTATAACAGTATTGAATTTATACATTGTGTTGCATTTTACATAGAAATCACAAAACAAAATGTCAATATTCATAAGAAATGATTTCGAAGCATGAAAAACATAAAAATATGACTAAAAAAAATTTTTGCAATTATTTATTTCGGGGGGGGGGTTTGAACCCGTAAAACCCCCCCCTAAATACGCCCATGAAGTCAGTGCTTAAAGTGTAAAAAAAGAAGTGCCTGGACGAGAAACAAATATACCATTCTTTAGAGGGAATGCAGGGTTACATCTGCTTGCTTACTTTTTTGTCTTTTGAAAACTGGAAGTGATCATAATAAATTATAATTATACGCGTTATCTGTCTGACAATGGCTGATGCAACATCACATCAAAACCCGATATTTCTACATAAACATAGGCGTAACTTTCTATTGTGACGGTGGTGTCCGGTCACCACCACTTTTAAAAGTGGTGGTGATAGTCACCACCACTTTTTGATCCTGCAATTAAATATATTTTAAGATGAAAGCATTTGGCTGTCTACCGATATGTATGTGCCTACCGTCTAGGTTATTCATGCATACTTAACAACGCATTAGCGGCAAGGCTGATAGAGGCCTCCACACTATATTTACATAATTATATTTACATAATTATATTTGGTTTCATAATTTGGAGACGTCATCAATTTTGTTTCTATAAAAGGTTAAATTATCAAATTTCATATGGAAAATGGATCGATTCATTGTAAAGAGACCGCGAAAGGTTATAATTGTGCATGCAATGTATTATGTTTCGGTGGTAGGCTCTAAGCCTCTAGCTTCAGTCTATGGTAATTTAGCCGGTAAAACCGTAGTTTTGGCTTGTAAATCATTTTATATTGTCAATTTAAACTGGAAGCTGGATCGATGAAAATAATTGTTGGCCTAAATGGAAGTTGAATTTATAAAACTAAATCTTTGTTTAAATAGAAGTTGGATTGATGAAAATAATTGTTTCCGTAAATAGAAGCTGGATTGATTAAAATAAGTCTTTGCTTCAATAAAAGCCGGATCAATTAAGTTTTTTGCTTAAATAGAATTGGGATTGATGAAAATAATTCTTGCCTGAAGAGAAGTTGGATTGATGAAAAATTCTTAGTTAAATAGAAGTTGGACTGATGACAATAATTCTTGCTCACACAAAGTTCGATTGATGAAATTTGTTTCGTAAATGGAAGCTGGATTGATGACAATTATCATGGACTTTGGTAGACTGCTTATTTACCAGCGTCAAGACGTCAAAAATAATTTACCAACCTAAACTACGGGATAGCCATTTAGCGTTGACGATGACTATTGTTACCATTACCTTGATGATTGGCAGTAGGCTACAGTGGTAGCATGACGATATTCATTTAAAAGCCGCAGTAGCCGGACAATGCGTAGCGTGTCTCTGAGGCTTCGACACTGCTAGTCTCTTGTCTCCTTCGCAACTGGACATGAAACACCATCGAACACTCTCTGGACAACCCTCTGACTTAACACGGCGCTTGTGAATAAGCTGGTATCCTGCGCTTAGCTAGCTTTCCAATAGTACCGTAGGTTAAGAATTAGAATGAGGGGATTTGTCACCACCACTTTCTGGGGCAAAGTTACGCCCTTGTACATAAACGTTTCTCAACAGCAGCTACAGATTTAGAACTTATATTAGCTGAAACAGGTACTGAAGATGAAGTGAGAAGCCAGTTTACAGGAAGCATTCGCACAAAACAACGGGTATAACTTACAATAAATGCAAGGACCACTGACATATTTGACTGCCGTGAACAATAACGTAAAGTCTTGTTTCATGTTGCCTTTAGATTTCGCTACAACTAAACAGACTATGGACTAGTTCGTAGGCTATTACAAATGAAGCATCATTATGTTTAAACTGTTCTTGGATAGGCTACATAGATCAGTTTCAAAACACACGTAATCTTATATTTGTTTGTCCAAAAAGTAAAAAATGTACGAAATAATATAAAATAGGCTATTGCTAATTATCGGTTCCGTCGTTAAAACTTATGTAATTTCGAGGTGCATTTACATAATGTACATTGTACAACTAAATATACCATTTTGTTCAGAAATGAATGCTGAATCCATTGCTGTATTACACGATATGATATGTGAAACCAAACACGAAATCCAGGGGAGGTGGTAACCACCCTCTGTGGTAGCCCGTGTTACAAAAAACCTCGGTAGACTGAGGGTTCATTCATTCATTCATTCATTACTAGAATTTGTATAGCGCCTCTTCAACGGAACTACTCAGAGGCGCTCTGAGAGGCTTAATATGAACTCTGTAACCTGTATCAGGCTGTATGCAATTGATGAATTATAAGGCTCTGTGTAGTCCGTGTACCGTATGTCCCCATAACAAAAAAATGCAAAAATCCCTCCAAAATATCTGTCCGCCAAACTTATGGACAGATTTTCGCCTTTGCATCTGGAACCTTGTTATTAGTTCCTTATGCCGTATCTTCTCTTTCAAGCTCTCCGTACCCCATCTGACCTACTTCAATATTATATTCTAACCTAGAATCTGCAGTAATCTCGTGTAAGCTATAATTTATTATAACGAGCACCGAACTAGCAACCTTTTAATTTAAAATGTTTTCTTTTCATATTTCCTCTCCTCTTTCCGTCCATCACTCGAAATCCCTGGCTCTTTATTTCCTTTCATCTGGAACCCTTTTTATTAATTCCTTATGCCGTATATCTTCTCTTTCATCTTTTCCGCGTCCCGTCTGACCTAGGTCTACTTCCATTTTCTCACCTTTCAGCTCTTAATAAAATAAATGTAATAATTCACAATCAAACAAAATTTTACTGTTAGATTCTTTAACTTTTAGTTCACTAATCAAGCGCCATTATGCATCATAAAATATGAAGGCTTGTACACAGACAGAGGCATCTAGGTCAGAGGCATACCGGCGCCATAGCGGCCAGACAGTACTAACATAAGTACTAAAATTACCAGAAGTGCTTCGTCAGAGCAGAAGAGTGCGCAGCCATGCGATCAACAATTTCGTCCAGTTTTTGTGATAGAGTATAGTTTCTCGTTCGCAGGCTAATACTGTCAGTGGTGCAAACCAGGCATCAACCATGGTTGACCTCTGACAGATTCTCAGTCGATTTTTCACAATGCGGATGCGACTCATTACTCGCTCAGCTGAGCAGCTGGTCACAGTAAGAGAGACCAGGATTTTGTACAAGGTGGTGAGCGTGGGATAGCCTGAAAGATAGCCATATCACACGTAATGGCTTAGCATAACTGCTTTCAATCCACGGTCCTCTCGATACATGAATAGATGTGTGTTTTGCTTGTCATAATCGTCACTGCCTGTGCCTACATCATCTAGTTGAATCAGTTCAAGTTAGGTCGCAGAAGTTACACAGGTTAGCTATACTGTCTGTCGGTATGTTATCCTCTCTCATCAACTTCCTTGTCGTAAAATGATCCATTTCTTCAAAAATACCTAGCTTGTCATCGTGGAAGCGGTCCTGTATTAGACAAGCAACCGTATCCAGTGTTGTAGTGTAAACACCAATACGATAGTGGTCTGTGCTAGGCTACTGAACGCCACATTTAGGCCATATACTGTCCTGTTCTCAGTTTTCTCATCATGATGCCTGGGTGATGAACCGGAAAGTTTGCATGAACATCGTGGACCATTGCAATCGTTGTGCTTCTGCAACTAGAGACTACCATGAATTTTCATCTTCTCTGATCAGTTACAGTTTCTGACTGCACTGACGTATCAGCTGAGCCGCATAAAATAAAAAACCAAATCGATTAACTTCTAAGATGGAAAAACTGAGGAGACGTTTAATGTATACTAAAAAAATTCTTCCCCTGAAAAGGCTATATATGAAGATTTCTGCTTCATTCCCCCCATAGGATGGACGCCCCTGGACAAGGCAGTAGTAGAATCAACTATGCACATTAAATTCGTGGAGTGTAAGAATTTTATCGAGACAATGTCGGAGGTTATGTCTGAGACATAACCAGTCCAAGGAAAGCGCATGTAAAATCGAATTTAGTTGTCAAAAGTTTGTTTGATTCCACGCAAAAGGTGTCACCCCTTCACGTATTAAGCTGTTCAAGCCTGATTTTTACGAGCGCAGAATGGCGCTGCACCGTCAACTTGGAAGCTTTCAAGTTATTCCTCTGCATGCAGAATCTGTTTAAGAACGGTTTTAAATTTACTCAACTACTGAGTCTACTGTACTTAATGTATGCACGTAATAATCTTAGGTAGGTCAAAGCGTTTTTTCTCATGCGACTTCTAAGCGGCTGTCATATGCTGTAGACATAAAGCTGTCAGTGTATGATAGCCTTAAGTAAATCTGCGTTCGCTTAACTGCGATAACCTATACTGACAGAATGTTCACGTTTTTCGTTGCCCTCTAAGAAGGAACCTCGTTCCAATTAGTCAGGTCACCCAGGGCAGCGTAGCCGAGTGAACTCTCGCCGGAAGCGGGAAGCAAAAAACGAAGCCAGACGGACAGAGAGACGGACAGACAGCCGGATACACATATATAAATATGCAGACAGCATACAGACAGACAAGACTGCCGGACATACATGTATATTAGGGCCTATAGTAGACAAACAGACAAAAACCGCAAACGACCGAAAGAGTCGCAAAGCGGAAAGCAGACACAGAAAGACACAGACAGACAGACAGGCAGACAGACAGACAGACAGGCAAGCAGGCACTGGCAGACAGAGACTAAAACCGGTTATGCCACAGAAACGGAGAGACATATAGGCAGAAAATAATAGACTCATTTTCAAAACAGACAGACAGATGGATGGACGGACTTAAAACGGGTGATGTCCATGACTCTAAGAAACTCAAGTAGGCCTAAATGAACTGCAGGCACTGAACCAACCACCCATCATCCACTTGCACACCCTCCCATCCGTTCGCACGCAGGCCTACTCACTGAAAGCGGCACTGTAGACCTACTGCAGTCGGCTTCAAAACGCCGAGCATGCGTTTGAACGGAACTACGTGTATAATAAAGGAGATTGTGATAACAGTGGGCGATCGAGATAGAAGGAAGGAGATAGAGAAAGAGACAGAAGAAGGAAAGAGGGAAGAATAAAGGCATAAATTGCAAAAATTGGTCTATATGTAGACGGAAGAACTCAACCCGCATAAGAGAACTGGTATAGCAAAGAACAGCAGGGTCTGCCATATAAGAAAAGAACGATTAGATAAAAGGACACGTTACTGGACAAACATCAGGGTCTGCAAAGAATATGGTCTGGTAAGAGATGGCGTGTTAAGAAATAAGTTCTTAGGAAAACTATAGCGAACCCATCATAAATTAAGAAGAGGCCGTTTTAGAAAGCAACGGGTCTGTTTTTCAACACAGCGTGTCTATACTTGGAAAACGACACGCTTACTCCAACGACAACAGGTCTATTCCAAAGACAACAGGTCTCTTTCAACAGCCGTTGCTGAAACCAGTTCAATGAGAACAGGTATATGCCTAATCAGACCGGTTCGTTCGAACAGAAAAGAACGGTTCTCTTCTTAGAACAGTCTTCACCCACAGAGAGGAAGAAAAGAAAACGAACTGTTCAGATGATGCCTATATTAGTAGGAGTATGAGATCTACTTAGAACAATCTGGAAATTATTTCGAAAGGCTTGTGTCGGAAGAGAGACTTTGAAGTTGTATACAGAAGTCTTAATTAGGTCTAGTTAAATGAGAAGAATCTCAGGTCTATGCTCAAGAATGATAGGCTATCCGAAGGACCGTCTAGGCGATTGCAAAATGGCGGCTCTAGTCAAAATAGGCCTTTTAGGCGTTTTCATCAACCTGGTCTTCTTGGAAAACGGAGGAGCTTTTGTCATTCGTCAGGTAAGCCCCAAACAATGTTCAGCATTATTAAAATCTAGCACCATGCTACGCCATGTGATGCATCTAACGAAACGTAATGTAATGCGCTGTAATGTGCATAATAAATAACTATATACATACGTATACATACCTACGTGCCTTGTAACTGGAGGGTCGCAAGTTCGAATATATACCTCAAGCCACTGCGAAGCGACCCTGGACAAGTTGCTCGACCACAACTGTCTGTGAGGAAGGCAACGGGAAACCACATCACTCATCTCATCCCCGGGTGGTGTAAAGTCAGTGGACCTGCTTTTGGGCAGAGAACTCTTCATCATCACCATACCTTGTGTGCATATTCCTACATACATACGCATATTCATACATGCATACATAATTACATATGAGCATATACATAGGCCTACATAAACAGACTACATTGACTTAAACGAGACATGCTATTGATGATATGAACAGACTATGCTAGCCTTTGGACTTTCGCCATGTCTGGTTAAAATATGTCCTTCGAGAGATATCCATCCATCCATCCATCCGTCCGTCCGTTCGTCCGTACTACGTCCATCCATCCATCCATCCATCCATCCATCCATCCATCCATCCATCCATCCATCCATCCATCCATCCATCCATCCATCCATCCATCCATCCATCCATCCATCCATCCATCCATCCATCCATCCATCCATCCATCCATCCATCCATCCATCCATCCATCCATCCATCCATCCATCCATCCATCCATCCATCCATCCATCCATCCATCCATCCATCCATCCATCCATCCATCCATCCATCCATCCATCCATCCATCCATCCATCCATCCATCCATCCATCCATCCATCCATCCATCCATCCATACATACATACATACATACATACATACATACATACATACATCCCTCCATCCCTCCATCCCTCCATCCATCCATCCATCCATCCATCCATCCAGCCATCAACCCACCCACACACCCATCCATCCATCCATCCTTCCATCCATCCATCCAGGCACTGTCTGAAACAAATAGGCCTACAAGCTATGCAGAGATCTTAATACGGCAGACTGCGATAATGAAACATCTGGATGTAGACTACTGAATGCTATAAGCACTCCAAAATCCTTCAGACTTTGACAGCAAGCTCACATTCCGTCCGCATATATAACAAACCTTTGTAAATCTTGTTTCTATCACATCAGGGCAATAAGTCATATCAGGTCGGCTCTGACTAAGAATAAGTCGCCTGTTCCCTTGTCTCCTCTCGCCTTGATTATGCTAATTGGGTTTTTGTGGATCTCTTAGACCGTGAGCTCAATAGGCTGCAAAGCATCCAAAACTCCTTAGCTCGCTTAGTGCTGCGTGTCCCACTACGAACAAGTTCCTCAGTCTTACTCCATCAGCTGCATTGGCTTCCTGTTGAGTTTAGGATAAAATTTAAATTGGCCTGTTTGACCTACAAATCCCTCAGCACCAGCAAACCTCCTACCTTCAGTCACTACTAACTTCTTACATTCCTCGTCGTTGCCTACTATCATCAAAGTAGGCCTACGGGTCTTTTAGCTGAGCCACGATGCAGAACAGTTATGGGCTCCAGTGCATTCCATGCCTCTGCTCCAGGGTATGGAATCGACTTCCGCTCTCTCTTCGTAGCTTAAATGCACTTCCTTCCATCAAAAAACCTCACTATTTCTCCTTGGCTTTCAAGCACAGCATCTGCACATGATAGGCTATCTAACCGCATCTTCCTCTGGCGGCTGACTATACGCGCCTCAAATCCACATTTCGGTGTGCGCGTTGCAAATTTAATGTATATATATATATATATATATATATATATATATATATATGAAGCCTGTACACTTAATACAATGCCTTTTTGTAAGGTATACCTATTAGAAAAGACGCTATAATAAGTGTCTTGAAAATATACGTAGGCTACATACTGTACGTTAATCTTCATTGTAGGATTTATTAGTTGTTTTTACCCGACCCCGACTTCAACCCAGACGAGGCTTCTGAGTCTTAGGGGAGGGTAAATAAATGTGCTACCCGTCTGTTTTGACCCTACCAAGCTAGTTTTGAATGTTAAAGTCGTCTGTTGATTCCCATTTCCACGGCACATTTCTGTTTAACGCCGCTGTGTCAACCTCCTCCTTCATCCAAGCTTCGGACTGGCAACACCAAAATAACTCCACCACTGTTTGTACTCTGACAGTGCCAGTCCCAAGCCTGGATGAAGGAGGAGGGCGACGCTAATGATCTTTGTTATCACACAGTGTCGTTAAACTGAAACTACTATCACCAAAATAATTAAGGCAGTGGCTGAGTTTTCTTCACCTAAGTGTATGCACGTTTATATATACATGTGCGTTTGTGGACGCTCAAAAGTCGTGTCATGTTGAAAACTCTGCAGATAGATGGCGCGTTGTAGAGTCTTAGCCCGCAGCCGAAGAAGCTGCATATATTATTGGATTGGTTTAAAATTGGTCCGTCCGTCTAGTACCTCCAGCTGTATATGTCTCATTTTTACGGTGGTTCGCAGACGAAAGCACAGACACAGTGAAAACGACACGTACAGTCACACTGACACACGGATAGAGACAGGCAGACAAACACGCCCTCAACCAGGCAAAAGGCGTTGGGTCTGTGAAATTCAGTACACCCTTACATGTGCACGCGATGCACGTTTGAATCTACACAAAAATTCAGCCGCTGTTCGTATTATGTACCGGTATGGCGTATACTACTCGTATTATAAACAATCCTTTAAAGCATATACACATGCACAAATATATATATATATACGTACATCTATGTACAAAGTATTAGTCGATGTCAGTGACTTGGCAGACATAAGATGTCGCCGAAACTGGATACTATGCCATACGTGGGAATATATAATGCGTATATATTTAGGCCTATTCGTGTAGGCTCCTTTATGTAATAATGTGCAACCCAATATATTGGTATATACACGCAGAAAAGTCTATTATGTATATCTCAAATCGCACGTACAGCGTAAACTGTAGTCTTCGACTTAAGACAGTCTGGTGCTTCTTAACCGTGATATATTATTATAGCTTGAGGATGTACATACTTGTAGCTGACTGCTGTATTCATGCAAAAAAGGGCCTACTTTGAATTCTGCCCATGTATAAACAAATACAACCCCACGTCTTATGTAAATAACCAGGGACGTTATTGGAGGGGCTAGGGGGAGCAAATGCCCTTGAATTTGATGGAAAATCAATTATTTATAGGCCTATGTCAGTGCATTTGATGAAATATCTTTATTCATCACTAGGAGTTTAAGACAGCAGAAAAGCAAACATAGCAAAAAATAAATAGGAACAAGAAGAAAACTTGTTGTGTAATGTAAAATAATCGAACATTTATATAGCGCCGCTCGAGATTTAGCAGCGCTCTCGACCCGCATCAGTGCCTGGACAAGCGAACAAGAAAGTCTTAAGGCTTCTTCGGAAATGGGAAGTAACTAGCTAGTAACTCGAGGTGAAAGGACTGGGGAAGAACAGTTCAAAGCTGAGGAGCAACACAGGGTGTTACAGGCGAAGCACCTGGAATGGGCCGTAGCAGAGCGCATAATTATGTGGGACACCCAAAAGGCTGCGGGTCGACAATCGCAGAGAGGCCCATGCAGGTAAGGAGGAGACCATAGTGCAAAAAGACCTTAGGTAAGACGGACATTGGGATGCCGCCTATGAGCCAAGCTGCAGCGGCATTGAGAATAGACTGGAGTGTGTGTCAGTGTGTGATTATTAGAGGAGGAGAGCCTGGTGAGGCCAATGTATACAGCATTCCCAAAGTCCACCCGAGTGCAGATCAAGGCGTGGACCAGAGTCTTGATAGCATGTAGTGAAATGGATCTGCGAATGGAACGTAACTGGTGTATATGGTAGAAGCAGGATCTGAAGACCGAGTTGACCTGATCAGTAGAAGAAAGGGTGGGATTCAAAACAATTCCCAAGTCGCGAACAGAAGAGGAAACTGCATGAGACGAAACCTGAGATGAAGA
>JACEVL010000508.1:1402500-1455000 GCA_020284085.1 Aporrectodea caliginosa | reverse complement strand
ATGTATCTGAATAAGTGTATATGTATGCATGGGTATGTGTTTACATGTAGACTAGCTATTTGCCGTTATATATTACAAGAGGTCGTTGGCATTTGCCCGAATTAATGTGCGATTGTGCGGCAATTGTGATTTCGCAGAAAAGAGTTTCCTTCGAAAATGAGTAGTGCAACTTGCGCTATCCGAACAATAGATGACCTTTCTAACGAGTACAAAGCCCTCCGAAAAATCTGCACCCATCCAATCAGGAATACATTATCTGCACACGTAACTCAAGAAGGCCTTCAGCGTACATTAAACATCCGTTAAATTACTCAACTGCATTTTCCCATGAATTTCTTGATTGATCCCTTGGAGGTCATGGACATTGACAGAGACAGGCAGTTTGTGTGTGTGTGTGTGTGTGTGTGTGTGTGTGTGTGTGTGTGTGTGTGTGTGTGTGTGTGTGTGTGTGTGTGTGTGTGTGTGAAAGAGTGAGAGACAGACAGACAGACAGAGAGGCAGACAGACAGACATGACAGTGAGACAGAGACTGAGTAAGACAGAGGGAAAGAGTGAGAGAGATAGGCCTAAAGATAGACAAAGACTAAGAGAGAGATAGAGACAGAAACAGATAAAGACAAAGATAAAAACAGAGAAAGAAATGCAGAGAGACAATCTGAGAAGAGAGATAGAGACATAGACAGAGACAGAGGCTTCAAGAACGACTGGCTTCGACTCTTAATAATTATTCCACAGAACCTGGCAAAATGCCGAACAATCAGATCAGCAGCACTTCGGCCTCTACAGAGGAACCGACTGAAACCTTTACGAGGAAATTTCTTCATTAATAGTATACATGAGAAATAATTATATTTGTCATCAGCAGCTGTGCTTATTTTTATACTTGTACAACCAAGCCTGTATGTATAGGCCTACGCATACCCCACATATACACACATAGAACATACTTGGAATGACCTTCCCTTATACTATGGGCTAAACTAATGACTGGTATTCCTTATCGGGCTCTCGCTCTTTAATACCGTTTCTTTTCCCTGGAGTTTTCGTGCTGAACGCGCCACTGAATAGTTATTCTGCGAAAGGCGCTATATAAATCTATAGATACGATATACCATTCGATGCGATACGATACGATATGCTTGTGTGTGAATAATATAACCTATATGTTTTAGATATCCATAGTTCAAAACTATTTAGATAGGTTTACATGTAGGCCTATATTAATCTAATTTTGTTCTCCTGCGATGGGTCTTTCATTTCACACATAATTTTCCATTTCTTTCTTTCCATGGCTGTTACTTAGCAAGAACGGAGAAATTCAGCGTTGTCTTTGTTTTAGACACACCTTTGTTTGCTGCACCCGTTTTATCAAAACGAAGCAATCATAAACCTTTTCGTATATGGGTCTACATGCGCATATTCAAGCAAGGGCGTAACTTTGCCCCAGAAAGTGGTGGTGACAAATCCCCTCATTCTAATTCTTAACCTACGGTACTACTGGAAAGCTAGCTAAGCGCAGGATACCAGCTTATTCACAAGCGCCGCGTTAAGTCAGAGGGTTGTCCAGAGAGTGTTCGATGGTGTTTCATGTCCAGTTGCGAAGGAGACAAGAGACTAGCAGTGTCGAAGCCTCAGAGACACGCTACGCATTGTCCGGCTACTGCGGCTTTTAAATGAATATCGTCATGCTACCACTGTAGCCTACTGCCAATCATCAAGGTAATGGTAACAATTATAGTCATCGTCAACGCTAAATGGCTATCCCGTAGTTTAGGTTGGTAAATTATTTTTGACGTCTTGACGCTGGTAAATAAGCAGTCTACCAAGTACCAAAGTCCATGATAATTGTCATCAATCCAGCTTCCATTTACGAAACAAATTTCATCAATCGAACTTTGTGTGAGCAAGAATTATTGTCATCAGTCCAACTTCTATTTAACTAAGAATTTTTCATCAATCCAACTTCTCTTCAGGCAAGAATTATTTTCATCAATCCCAATTCTATTTAAGCAAAAAACTTAATTGATCCGGCTTTTATTGAAGCAAAGACTTATTTTAATCAATCCAGCTTCTATTTACGGAAACAATTATTTTCATCAATCCAACTTCTATTTAAACAAAGATTTAGTTTATAAATTCAACTTCCATTTAGGACAACAATTATTTTCATCGATCCAGCTTCCAGTTTAAATTGACAATATAAAATAATTTACAAGCCAAAACTACGGTTTTACCGGCTAAATTACCATAGACTGAAGCTAGAGGCTTAGAGCCTACCACCGAAACATAATACATTGCATGCACAATTATAACCTTTCGCGGTCTCTTTACAATGAATCGATCCATTTTCCATATGAAATTTGATAATTTAACCTTTTATAGAAACAAAATTGATGACGTCTCCAAATTATGAAACCAAATATAATTATGTAAATATAATTATGTAAATATAGTGTGGAGGCCTCTATCAGCCTTGCCGCTAATGCGTTGTTAAGTATGCATGAATAACCTAGACGGTAGGCACATACATATCGGTAGACAGCCAAATGCTTTCATCTTAAAATATATTTAATTGCAGGATCAAAAAGTGGTGGTGACTATCACCACCACTTTTAAAAGTGGTGGTGACCGGACACCACCGTCACAATAGAAAGTTACGCCTATGTATTCAAGAGCGGGGTCACTGTTCACATATGGCAGACATCGGGGTTCAATCTAATGGCATAACTGAGCCAGCACCCACATGTCACAATATATCACAGTAGGCCTATATCCATATTTTGGTGATGTCGGTTATTTGAAAACTTTGTGTTCAGTTGTTACACGTTACATAATAAAATGCCCTGATATAACTAACTCAAGATATTCGTATGGGCGACGCGTACAGCATAACCTTGATTCTAGCAACCATGGTCTGTATGTTCATCAAAGTTCGACCTTCATGCACGGAATAAGGCCGGCCTTCATCACTTGAGTCACTTCCTCTTGGGAGCCTCTCGATACAAGCAATCAGGACAAATATCCGCTTTCAGCCAGCCGTTTAGTCCCCAAAACTCGGTTAAGAAGCTAGGCGTAGTCGCGCTTGAAATTAATGTTTAGAAACAGCTGCAGAGGTCAAAGTAAACATGTAACACTCGTAGATATGGAGATTGTCTGCTGATACTTTAGAAACCCCTTTTAAGTGTCTCAAACCCATTTTATGTGTGGCCCTCGCTGTTCTATAGTCTCAGCATTTACGGTCGACGGGGTAAGCCTAGTTGACGTCGAGTTGACCTTTTTAAATGGTCTTTGACACGACATTGTAAAAGATTCTGCAATAGGCCTATACATGCTCAGCACCCTTACAGATAATATAAACTGTTGTTGTAAAAAGGTAAATAAACTTATCAGATGCTAGGACCTATTCTTGAAGCAAGAGACGGGAAGCACGACCTCTGCCGGGCAGTGCCGGCCTTGAGCCACACTATAGCATCTGCGATTATGAGGTAATTCCTTTGGCATGACCGATTGATGCACCAGACAACCCGTAATGTGGCCAACGTTAATTAACTGCTGATGCCTCGGCATCATCGATGCCTAGCATCTGTACCTTCAATCTCCATACCTCATCCGCTGGCTGTTCTGTTAATTAAGGGCAAGAGTCGACTCATTATAGCTTAGAAGTCTAGAAGTCGTTGGAAGTTTTCATTAGATGTCTCATTTTCGACCATGTTTAAGTGTAATGTTTCCACACTAAACACATTATCACCTTGAACGACTTAGTAAATTGTCCTCTAGCAGTATAAGAGTACATTGACTGGGCCGCTTACTTCAACAGTAATTTCTGATAATTTTAGACACCGTTTTAAAAATTGTGTAGGTTTGCCACACTAGAGAGCATAGATTCACACACTCGACGAGGGGCCATGAATCCCTAAGTTCCGGTTTAAGCAAAGTGGCTAAATGGTCGATGCCGAAGGACCTGGCTCCCATGAGATAATAGGTAAACACTGGCTAATACAACGCACTCGAGAGCAAGTGAAAAGGAATTCATTAATAAGGCGCTCTTTAATTAATTAGATCTGTAGATCAGATCGGATTGGATCAGATTGGACCCAAATGTCTTAAGTGGAAATGATCAGATAGTTTCTCGCTGCATTAGTGTCTGATGAGATGATGGTTCAGCAGAATCTATGAACCGAAGAAAAAGCTGAACTGCATTCGTCGACCCAGTTTCTTTTTAAATCCGTTCGAACAGCAGACTTCCCGTCTGGTGAACACGACTTTAACACATGTCCTCCTCTCTCTGCGCATCAGTCTATCCATGTCTCACGCTGTCTCTTAATCTGTCTGCCTGTCTGTCTGTCAGTTTCAATCTCTGGCCTTTTATTTTCTTTCCTAACGTTCGCCAGCCTTTTGTTTTTATTCGAATCTGAAACCAGCCGACCTGTCTGTCCTGATGTACCCTCTTTGTCTATCTATCTCCGTCTCTGTCAGTCTGCTTGTCTCAGGTTTGTATATCTAACTCAGTTTGTATCTGTCTGTCTTTCGTCCGTCTGTCTGTTTCTCCGTTCTTCTGCCGTCTCTGTTTCTGCCTATCTCTTTGTATAAGTTAGTCCTTCTCCATGTCTCCTTATTTGCCCTGCTCTCTGTCTGTCTTTCTGTCTGTCTGTCTGTATATCATGTTCAATCTGTTTAATTCAATCGAGGCATCTGCAGCAGATAGTCTTACATGACCTAAACATTTGATGATTAACGGCAACAAAGTCTGCCCAGCATGACTTCTACCTCATTAATTTTGTCTATCTTCTGCAGCCTGCATGCAACTTTGTAAGCTATGTAAAAATTTCCATGTTTTGACAGTAAATGCATCGTCATCGTAAACATCATCATCGTCATCATTCATTATTATCATCATCATAGTCATCGTTGTTGTCTTAATTATCCTCCTCCTTCTTCTCTTCCTCCTACTCTTTCTTGATCGCTAAGATCGTCGTAATTCATCAGCATCGCATTCATAATCATCATCATCACCACCACCACCACCACCACCACCACCACCACCACCACCACCATCACCACCACCATCCCACCACCACCATCACCACCACCATCACCACCATTAGCAGCGTAATCATTGTCGTTGTCATCGGTATAGTTAATCAATCTTAAGCTGGAAGTAACGACGTAATACGCACACATACATACATACACACATACACACATACAAGCATACATGCATGCATACACATACAAGCATACATGCATACACACATACAAGCATACATACATACACATACAAACCTACATGCATTCATACATACACACATACAAGCATACATACACACATACACACATACAAGCATACATACATACATACACACAACAAACCTACATGCATACATACATACACACATACAAGCATACATACATACATACATTGTCATACATACACATACAAACTTATATACATACATACATATTATACAGGTATGCATGCATACACATCATACATACATACATACATACATACATACATACATACTACTTAATAATAATAATAATCTTTTCTTTAATAAGCGCCTGACAAACGCACTGCGCTGTACATTTACATGTTATGCAATTTAAATCTTAACTACTAACAGAACAGACAGCCTGCAATACAACGGCGCTAATAGCAGCCTACAAAGCATATCCGCCCTACGGGACTCGAACTCGGTACCTCTCGCTCTCCACGCCAGATGTTATCCAATGCGCTATCGGGCCCCCTCTATATATTATATATTATACATGTATGCATGTGTATATATTATATATATACACACTCAAATACATAAAAAAGTATGCTCAAGGTTGGCCCTATCCCATATGGCTCCCCAGGCAAAGCATCCATTTGGCGCCGTCTGACCTCCACTCCACGGTCCACCCAACGTCACAACTCAATGAGGAACGGTTCAGGAACCAGCCAGAACATTATATTACGCTCAACTGAGTTATTTATTATTATTGATTTTTTTTATTAGTACACTCAACCCTGGATAATTCGAATTCATTTGGAGAATGGTAAAGAGTAAAACAACCTCGATTTACCGAAAAATTCGAATTACCGAAAAAAGAAAAATTTATTTATTACAAAGAATTATTTGTTGAAGTAATCATAAATCTTTTTTACTTATAGTTTTTCTGCTCCAGGTTTTAGTTTATCACAACTCATAGGAGTCTGTTTTTACTTAAAAGGTGCAATGAAATCAATAATTATTTTAAATTTGTTCCATAAGCGACAGTTTTGTATTCAAGTGAATAATATAGTCACTGCAATTGAAAAAATAGCTAATAAAGTGAAAAACAAAACTGTTAAAACATATACTGACGCTCTCTAGATTTTGGCGCCTCAGACAACTGCCTGCTTTGCCTGTGCCTAAAGCCGGCGCTGAGTATTCTTATATATATGTACATACATATATACATGCATTATATAAATGTGCATACACACATAAATACTTACCTATTTACATACTTACGTTTCAAGGACGCCCATATTTATGGGGTAATCCCTCCGTCCATCCCTCCCTCCGTTCCTCTCTCACTCACTCACTCACTCACTCACTCACTCACTCACTCACTCACTCACTCACTCACTCACTCACTCACTCACTCACTCACTCATTGTCTCTGTCCCTGCCTGTCTGCCTCTCTGTCTGTATCTCTCTCATTCGTCTGGCTGTCTGTCTGTCTGTTTCTCTCTTTTCAGTCTGTGTTTATTGTGTCATTACAGAACATTTAAATCATTTAGATCATAAAAGCAGTAAAAAATGACTAATCTGGCTTAGTGAGGTAATTTTCTAGCAACTTTATTATATCCTGATTTTGACCGTTATGTGCTCTTTTATTTACAGGGTGAAGACCGACGGATAATGCTCCGTGAGTATGAAGAGTGGAATAATCAGAGTGATGAACATGACTATAGGACAATTACAGTGATGATGTTGTTGCTGGTGGTGATTGCGATGATGAGGATATATATTGATCCATTATTAATGAGTCAAGCATAAAATATATTTAGACGAATAAGTAGTTATGCTATAGGCAATAGAATATATGTTGATACCAGTTAATAAGTAAAGCGTGGACACTAGGCAGGATACGATTAGGCCTAGACCAATAAATATTTCATTGATGAAAAATATAAACTACAGATTAAATATATTTAGATAAATAACTAGGTCAGCTATAGGCAATATCTATTTATACCAATTTAAAAGTAGACCGCCAAAATGGTTAGATCAATGCATGCATCAATCACAGACTATATAATACTTCAATAAATATTTAGTCAACCATAGACTATGTATGTCTTGGTTGATATACTGGGTTAACCATAGACTATAAATTTTTAGAGCAGCCGGAGAAGACGGACTACTTTGGTGTCATAGAAAGAGTGACCCCAGTCGTCTATCGGATTCCGAAGAACTCCAGTGAACCCCCAAAGGAGATATCGCCCCACACAACGCGCCCTCTGCCCAAAAACGTCGACTTTACGTTGCGGCGCCAGAAGGGGTCACTGACCATGCGTCTTCACCGAATGGGCGATGTCATTGGGTCACATACTCGGGTGGAGTGGACCACGGAAGGGGAAGTGATGGAGTCAAAGGTTCTTTCCAACAAGTGCGTCTACCATGGAAAAGTGGATGGCATGGAAAACTCGCTTGCTACCATCGACCTATGCAATGACATGGTGAGAGACAATAATTATTATCTAATCTAAAATGGTCTGATCAAATCAATCAAATAATCCAAATCGATCCGATCTATTCTAATCTAATCTAATCTGAACTGACCTGGTCTTGTCTTGTCTCATCTAATCTTGTCTTGTTCTATCCGTCGTCCATCTGACTCGTGTCATCAAGACTTGATCTTATCTGCTGGTAGCCAACCACGACCAACGCTAGAACTAGCTGGATTTATTTATAAGAACTTCTACAGCGCCATTGTTGTTCTGGTGAATCTTTTAGAAAGGAGTCATACGCACTGATGAGGAGGACATTTACCTACAGCCCATCATGGAATCCACAGGCAGACACACCATGTACAGGGAGACGGACACTGGAGGAGCCAACGAAACACACTTCATTAGAGTTCACCCGCGACGGGCGAACCTAGCGGTGCACTTTCCAGAAGGCACTTCGATCAACTTGACCAGTGACACGAGTCAACTGGACGATGGTAGGTCAGAGGTCACTATAACTATCATTAGCAACTTAATTACACACTAATGTAACTATTAAAAACAAGTACAGCATCAGTTTTTTTCGTCATCAATGTTAACCACAATTTTTGTCAAGCGTAGGCCATACACGAATTCCGTCACAAAGTAAAGTATACTATTAATTAATAACCATATAATTCGCCGAAAATTGAACAAATCCGATGCCAAGCGATCGCTACAGGAATAGGTAATCCAGTCCACATAAATGCCTAATTTTGAAGTTGACAAAACAAGTCAGACAATAATTTATCAAAGAAAAATTCCTACTACCGTACAGTCTGCGACATACCACCAGCTTCAGATCATCCTCTGGAGCTTCGCCTCATTCAGAGGACTTTCTCTCCAATGTTCTTTTCTCATCTTAAAACTGTTCTTTTTGGCCGTGTTGAAGTCAGGAGCGCCTTTGAGTAGTTTTCTTGAAGGGGAGCTATACAAATGTTCTATATGAATTAATGAATAAATGAATGAATTAATGAATGAATGAATGAAACTACTCAATATGATCCGCTGTTCCTGCAACACGAAATGGTAGGTCAGCTTCACGACGTGGATGCAAGCGTAATGTACCGGTATTGCCGCGTTCAGCCGCTTATGGCGAGTGCCATATAAGTGGTTCCGATAATAACCCAAGTACCGGTACCGTTAATGAGTGTGATGACAGTGATGGAGAATACTAACTTCTGTCTATCTGTTTTGAAATCCGTTTTTTGGGTGATCCCTCGGTCCGATTCTGTCGGATTTCGATATGTTATTCGGCAATGGCATCTTAGCTGGAAACCTTTTAGAAAGCTTCTGAAGCATTATTTTTCCCAGGTCTAATTGCAAATTGCCTGGACTAATAGCGAACTGCGACAACACAACGTCATGTTGTGCGCAGTGAACTACGCTGCGGGAATGCTGGGTACTCAAAATAGACCTTGTTTTTGAAGTTCAGTCAGCGGCTTAATTATCCGTTCCGTTTTAAGTAAATATCAAATATCCCAAGTATTTACGATGGCCTGACGTTCTTGACGTAAATCACAGGATGGAATTAAAGCCAATCGCAAGTGATTTATTACTCAATTTTGTTTTGTGAAGGGATTAACCGATAAAGCAGAAATAGGGCCTAGATCTGGAGCAAAGGTAATAAACACATACGGTAACTTCTGGTTTTAATAAGGGTGTTATCTTCGCTATTATTATTATTATTATTATTATTATTATTATTATTATTATTATTATTATTATTATTATTATTATTATTATTATTATTATTATTATTATTATTATTATTATTATTATTATTATTATTATTATTATTATTATTATTATTATTATTATTATTATTATTATTATTATTATTATTATTATTATTATTATTATTATTATTATTATTATTATTATTATTATTATTATTATTATTATTATTATTATGATATTATTATTATTGTTGTTGTTGTTATTATTATTATTATTATTATTTTTATTATTATTATTATTATTATTATTATTATTATTACTATTATTATTATTATTAATATCATTATGAACCGAGATAGAAATAGTCCATCAGAAATAAAAAATTATGTTAGGAGTAAACAAGTTATTCTCCGAGAAATCAGGCCTCGTCCCAGGTTTCACAACAATCGGGAAATGTGCCTCTGAACATTGTGTTCAGAGGCACATTTCGGCATTGTGAATTTGTGATGCGCTACACAGATGGAAAGACGCTGGAACAGGAAATTAGTTTCGCGTTGATCTCCAGAGACAGCTGAAATGCGACGTCCAAGCTCGGAGAGAAATTCTGCACCCTCAGCATTTACAGGTCCAAGGGTTTCAAAGACAATGGGAACAAAAATGTGGGTTGAAGGCAGCAATGCATATCTGACAGATTTATGAACCGTGTCTCGTTCAGCTGAGGAGCCTGCTGAAATCGTTGTCTGTGACATGTAGGAAGCAGCACGAGTGTTGATCACTGTAGCATCACAGGCCATGTATTTACCAGCAGACCATGGAACAAGTTAGTGTGGCACCGTCGGGCCGATCGTCATCGGTCCACAGAAGAACCGGTTGGTTCCTTTGTGATTGGGACATCTGCACTCTGTAGTGAATGCCAAATGATATCATTTATGGCATGATGTCTGATGGAGCGTCCCTTCGTTAGCCCACAACCTATCCCGTGGTGACCATCTGAGCCAAAGCATCTCTGCATCGACACATGTGAGGGCGACAGAGGTCAAGGCCCAACCGAAGAAACAGCACGCAGACAACATCCTCCTCCTCCCCTTCCTCCTCCTCCTCATTAGCATTCTCATAAGCATCATTACTGTCTTCGTCGTCGCCCTCCTTTTCTTTCTCTTCAATTCTCCTGCGCCTCCTTTTTCTCGTCATCGCAAGCATGATAAAAATTCATAAAATAATCATATTCAAAACAGTATCATCATCTTCAGAATCAACCGCATTTGCCAGTCCTTGACTATCAGAATATTCTTCTTAGATATTTAAGATACAATTCTTCCATTGCTAACTTCATTTAAGACGTAGTTCTTAACCGTTGAAATTGTTCCCCCACATTTTCCTTAGTAAACATAATTATCTGTGTTAATTCCTTCAGATAATCTTGCAGTCAGCGACACTATCAGTCATAATATTTCGTTAAACCTAGAATGATGATCATTGCATTTCAAGCGTTATTTGTGTCTGTGAGGGAAGGTTGACGTCAATAACTCTGGCAGGCAAAAATAATATTTCGTTAAACAGTAAAAGTAGCAACAATGTGCAATGTTGGAAATACTGGCGTGGAGCTCAATGACGTGTAGGCCTACATTGTCATTTGCTTTCTTCAGGGAACCAGCGGACGGAAGGAGCAAAGGAGCGGAGGACCAGAGCGAAAAGACAGGCGCTACATAGAGGACCGAGGTACATGCAGGTCCTGCTTGTGACTGACGGGTCGCTAGTTCGATTCCACGGACGAGATCTTATCGAACAGTACCTACTCACACAAATGAGTATCGTAAGTTCCGCTGATGATCTTTGTTACTGTGTATTGTAATGTAGCGTAACGTTACAAATAATATAAAAGAACAGAAATGTCATGAAGTCCTTCATGAAGTTAACTCTCCCGTTACGCTAATTTGACTCATTTCCTTCCGGTAGGTGGCACTGCTAAAATCCTATATTTTATGAAGGTCGTAATAAACTGGACTCTCCTCAACTTTGTATGAAATCCTGTCATTTCAAACGTTTAAAAAAAATTTGGACTAGGGCCACCACTAAACCCCAAAGTATCAAGATATATCTCCAAGCTTAAAATAGTTGCACTGCCTGCTCGTAGAAAGACGAATAAAATTTTTAAAGACTGGGTCAATTGCCAACCTGACTGTCTTCGTCTCATGCTGACTCACAAGATCTGTAACAACTTGACGATGTTCTCCGACTGCCATACTCTGATTATACCGATGACATGTATGGACATTGGTAAACGTGCCTTTTTTATTTATCTTGTAGGTTGACAACATATACCACCACCCTACTCTTGGATTTGAAGTTAACCTGATTGTTGTCAAAATAAAGATTCTCGACGATCCAGTGGTAAATGAAATTCCTTCATTCATTCATTCTTTCTTTCACCAGTTCATTCATTCATTTAGTCATTCATTCATCAATTTAATTATCCATCTCTCCTTCACTCCCTCCATCCCTCTCTCCAGTTACCTATCGATCGATCCATTCATACAGCAAACAGCCAGCCAACCTTTCACATAACCATCCATCCATCGACCAACTCACCCACCAACATTTTCTCAACCATCTACTCAACCAGTCAGCCAGCCAGCCGCTCATCCACCCATCCACCCATCCACCCATCCATCCATCCATCCATCCATCCATCCATCCATCCATCCATCCATCCATCCATCCATCCATCCATCCATCCATCCATCCATCCATCCATCCATCCATCCATCCATCCATCCATCCATCCATCCATCCATCCATCCATCCATCCACCCATCCACCCACCCACCCACCCACCCACCCTCCCACCCACCCATCCATCCATCCATCCATCCATCCATCCATCCATCCCATCCATCCATCCATCCATCCATCCATCCATCAAACCATCCTTCCATCCTTTCTTCCTTCCATCCTTCCATCCATCTATCAATCAATCCTACCATTAACCCGTTACACCAGCCAGCAAAAAGTCAGCCCACGTCTATTGGGCCAACCAGCGACATAGTCATCCAAGCAAAAGGCTCACAGCTAAAACCGACGAGATGCCAGGTTAACGGCAAACGTCGTGACGTCATGTTCTGTGCAGGTGCGTCACGTGGTGTCAAAGGGTGACGGAAAGACGTCACTCGATCGGTTCTGCCATTGGGCGAATGAAGAGAAACCGAAGAACAAGAATCGAGACGAAGACTTTGACGTCGCTGTCTATATCACCAAGGAAGAAATCGGACCAGCAGGTCGGTCCAATAACCACTTCCTGCTTTACGAATGTCGAGGTTTTCGGTGTAGCACCATGTGCACCATATACGGCCAATCAGATCGAACCGATTTAGATCAGAACGAATCACAGTGGCATGACAATGGGGTGTGACGTCAACATGGCGTGATTGATCTGTCTGACGTCAGAGGTCTTGGGGTTTCAGTAGATTTGTGATGGTGTTTGGGGGGCCAAGTTGGCGTTAACACTCCATTAGGCATGCTGTTAATCTAATTTGTTTTGTATCTGGATTGGATTAGAATGTAATAGAATAGAATAGAATTGAGTTATTTGAGCATAATACAATACAGTGTAAGACAATATGCATAGGTTAGATCAGATAGAAATCATAGAATAGAATGATGCAGAACAGAACAGAATGAAACGCAACTGCTTAGCCGCTTATTGACTTGCCAACATCATCATAAAATCAAAATTAGTTTTACAACAATAATATGTACAAAAGCAGCATAGGGATTGATGCTGAGGCCAATAGATCAACCGGAAAGGTTTGAAGACTAACCCAGTGTCCAGAGTTATTTAATGGAGACATTGCAATTTAAATTGATATTCAACAGCAGTAGTATACGCAAAATAAATGTGCACTGCAACATGATCCAATTGCTGATCGTTTCAAAACAGTCCATTAAGCAAACACATCACAACCAATAGTCGTATATACAATGCAATGCAATACATAACAACCAACACAATACGGTTATGTCTGGAATGTTCTGGTGTATGTTGTTTAAAGGCTATGCTCCAGTGACTGGGATGTGCAATCCTATACGAAGCTGTGCTCTGGTGAAGGACGATGGAACATCCTCTGCCTTCGTCATCGCACACGAGATTGGCCACATGTTAGAAGATGAAACCATTCTCTAAATCTCTCTGTTTTCAGATATGAAATCAATTTTAAATTTTGAGACACCTGATGTCCCCAATATATCACAAGCATGTAGCTCATCGTTTTAGTCATAAACAAATTTAATCTTTTCATTCAGTAATTATATAGTGCATCTCCTATTTGTAGGCTATATATAATTATCTGCTCAGATTCTCTCCCTGCTAAATTTGGTAAACAAGGCAACATACTAACTGTTCTAAATAAATAATGATATTCTAAAGACGTGCGTCAAAACTTTTCTAGATTATTTATTACTTTTCGCCATCTCTTGAGCACTGCATTCGATCTTAGCTCTGTTTAGAAATTTTTCTGCATCGTAATGTAGCCTATATCTACACAAAAGCATACGTTTAACCTTTCTTTCGTTTCCTATATCTATTATCTTATCCACAATAATTTCATTCATCTATAAAGTGTACAGTCCTTCGAATTTAGAATTACAGCAACGTTTCAACTGTTTTCACGAACTAAAGCCTAACAGTCAAATCTTCCCCACATAATTGTAATTGTAATTTTAGTCTCATATATATAAAGCGCCATTTGAAAAATAAGCTAATCAGTGGGGCTCCCTACCCGAAACAATGAAATCACTGTCAAATAAAACAGACATCAGGGATTTGCGAAAATGTGGAATGGAACTGCGCACAGAAAACACAGAAACGCCCGAAGTTGAAGAAAATCTTATGAAAACTCAATAACAAACCCGTCGGCAGCCACAAGCCGAAGAGCACACATAGCCTATATCACAAGCAAAGTATTTCGCCCGAATGTCTTTAGCCTATTGCCCTTCGGACTAAACTTTCCGCACGACGCAAAAATACTGCCTTAGTGATAAACACGCGCTGACAAAACGTTTCTTATTATTTGAAGTAAGATATCGAGTATTTTTTGGGAACGTAGATAGGCCTATTTCATTGCAAAAAACAAATAGCCTACAAATAGCCTACAGATATTTATAGATTGTGCTGCCCAAATACCAAAATTTAGTCGGAAAGAATTTTCTAATCGTAGCTTCCTTTTAGATTCAAGCTTACGCTAGATACAAAACAGTTGTGTAAATTTGATGATATCTTTCCCATAAATATCGCTAGCCCCTGAAGTCTGTATTACCCCAAATATTCAATTTTGATAATGATTTTAAACAGTATATTTTATTGTACTATAAATAAATGAACGAATATATCGATATATTCTGTAGATTCGGAATGATTCATGACGGCCATGGCAATGACTGTAGCGATGACCCATCGGATGGCAAGATCATGGCTTCGATGGTCCAGTCAAACTATCATACTTACTACTGGTCGCATTGCAACAATTTAGCCATGGAAAAGTACCTGGTGTAAGCATGCAACTTCGAAAGTGCATGTAATGTATGTTTTATTTATTTGTTTATTTATTTGTTTATATAGCTATAAGTTATAGTTAGCTTAACACATGGATCTTAGTGTGGGTTCAAAATCAATGCGAGCCTGAGCACGCGATGAAATCGTTGTCTGGAGCACCATCGTATGTACATGTATACATGTCCCAGAAGCGCAGATGGCGTATCATCGTTTCTCATGTTTGTAATACAGTTTATTTATCAGTGTGATTTTCGTTAACGATAACGATAACGAAAATGTTCGTTAACGAAAATAAAATGACTTCGTTAACGATAACTATAACTATAACTAAAAAATATCATTAACTATAACTATAACTATAACGAAAATAACACTAACGAAAATTCATCTTTATTTTCGTTAATACAAAAAATAAAAATAGGAAGTGCAATATGGACGATTCGACATAAATGAGAACAAAAAATTCGAAATTTTTATTGTGAAATTTGTCAGTTACTTTGGAAACTCGTGTATTCATGAAGCTGACTGTACCCATGCTTCAAAGGTTTTCATAGCTCTGAGTAAATTGTGAAACAGCGTATTAATACGCACAATTTTGCTTATAGACTTAATTATTGTAACTAAGTAGTAACTAAAATTAACTAAAATAAAAATCCATTAACTATAACTATAACTATAACTAAAAAATAATACTAACTATAACTATAACTATAACTAAAATAAAAAATCATTAACTATAACTATAACTATAACTAAAATAAAATCTGTAAGGAAAATCACACTGTTATTTATTTATTTTTAAAAATTGTTCGTGCAAAAGACAACCTCTTATAAGACGCAGTATTAAAAACTGCATGTTGAACTTTATTGACAGATCCAGTATATGCTACAAAATGACGCTTTAGCATTTCTAAGCCCTGGTCAGAACTGAATACAGCAACTAACTCTACTAAGAAAATAAAGAAAACTCGTAAATTATTGCGAAATAAGCAAGTGTACATTTGATTCAAATAGGCCTAGTTGATCAATCTTTTCATAAATTTCTTTTAAATATTAATTTTACTAGCCTTATATTTTGAATAGAATATTTGTTCAATTTTAAAAAGTTTTGCTGTTTATGTTTTCAATTAGATGTTCTTCTTTTCAATATTTTTCCAAAGGGATGTTTATAGATGTTTGATAATAATTTCATTCATCGTACGAATTGAACAAACTGCACCTTTTGCAATAACTTTGTCTCAACACTGAAAACACACCCACAAATTCTAATCTGATTCCTTCATGCCACTTTTCTTTCTTGTCGTTCCAGTTCTAAACACCACCTTTTACCATAGTCTTCTGACTTTCTGCATTTCCGACCATTGGGTGTTCACCTGGAACCAAATTTGACCTGACCTGTCTATCGATTTTGTTTTGACTAAGCGCCTGCGAAATAAATGATACCCGCGACTCACATGTAGCAGTGTGGGTGATGTAGACTCGAGATTACGATTACGATCTTTTGTTTGTATTACACAATGCTTAACATTTGATGCATGTTTTCAAAGTTGTGTCTGCCTTTAGTTTCTTAAATGTTTTCAAAGGGAATCGATGATCAGCGATTCTATATAATTTCAGGGGATGCTAAGCTGAAATTTGGGCACAGAAGCTGATTCATTAAAGCGGTCGCCGGGTAAAGCGGAAAGTAGATCTACGTGTTCGAGTCTCCTCTGAGGCGGTTACTGTTTAGGGACTTTGACCAAGTCCTTCACTAACAATTGCTCAGCGCCATCGATTGATGCTTGGTCATTAACAGTGGCGCTTAATAAATGCATAATAATAATAATAATGATAACAATAATAATTTTAATTTTAATAATAATAATAATAATAATAATAATATATACAATTTTAGTTTTCCAGAGCATTTTTATAAGGCATTTTCAACTGTTTAGTTGTCTCAAACAATGTTCATTTTCGAAAGGCTGTTCTGTTCTTTTCACCTTTTCAAAGCCGTTCAATGTAGACTAGTTTTCATGGGGATGTTCGACTGTTCATTTTTCTTTAAAGAGATGTTCAGTTTTCCTTTTCATGTGATGCAGAGATGTTCATTGTTTGGACGATAAGCCAAAGGATCCATCGTGGCCTGTCTACAGTCAACCGTTTGGCCAGAGCTGGAGTCTAGATGAACAGTGTCGACAGGAGTTCGGCTCCGGATTCAGCCTCTGCCGAGCAGTACGTACATCGCAAATAACATCACCAGAACGCCTCAGTGAAATCTCACTCACCTCAGCCACAGATAGATGTCGCTAATTGTAGTCAGAAACTGAATGTGCATCACTTTATTCGATCCTTTATTCGTTCGTTATTTCGTTAATAGAAATCATAGAGTGCCAATATAATTAAGGACATTATGGACAGAACGCTCTTCTGTGCATTCCCGCTTAATTGATCAACCGTCCTTGATTGTCACAATTCAATACACGTAGTAGTTGTTGATGTTTTGCTGTTGGCTATTCGTTGTTGTTCTATACTCCTCCTCCTCCTCCTCCTCGTCCTCGTCCTCCTCCTCCTCCTCCTCCTCCTCCTCCTCCTCCTCCCCTCCTCATCCGCCTCCCCAGCATCATCATTGTCGCCGTTGTCATCTTTCACCACTACCAACCTCACCATCATGATCATCCAGATACTTGATGACTCCTCATAAGCCAGCAACGACAACAAAAATAATAACAAATAAACTTAATAATAATTATTATTTCATCACTAGTATTAATTATTGCTAATTATCATATACAGCAAAATATAGGAATAATAAGAATACTAATGATTATTATTTATGACTATTATTACCGTACTGCTATTGTTATTATGGTTTTATTGTTAGTTTGACCATCTTGATCCGTGCTACCATCTCTGGTGCAGTCACTCGAGCAACCAGACCCTTTGTAAGACGAAGAGAGGACCTCCACTTCCGGGAACCTCCTGCGGACGCGGAAAGGTAAGCATGACGACTGTAACCATAGCAACACGGTCGGAAACATATCCAGATGATTTTGTATAACGTCAACAACATGGCTCTCGTTATTTTCCGTTCCATTCAAACGGTTCTTTAGGACCTTTAGACGAAGTTCCCATTTTTATATTTCAATTTTGCTACTGTAGAGTACCAGAAGATTTGCATTAGCGCTTTCAAGGATTTTATGTAAAAAGAATACACAATATGCTGGCATTCCAACGATTGGCATATTACGAAGGAGTTGAACCATATATCCTTGTCATTGCTGTGATATCTGCTGCAAAACTGCAGAGTGCATAACAACATGGAATTTAACAACGACCGTAGAGTAGTAGCTGCCATGTAAAGGTCAAACGTAGCAGTCAAAATATAAGATCACAACAAAGTCTCGATCCGCTTTTGATCAGTTGAAAGATCCCGTAACTGAGTCAACTGACAACGTATTTCGGCAGACATGGAAGAGAGAGATTCGCCAACTAGATAGTGGACGACAGTTGGGACGCCGCCTTTGGTGGCACATTCACTTAAATGGCTGAGAAACAAACACCTGCGAATAAGACAGTGCCGAGAAAGAACTGGATATGTTATAGGCTACGGTTATAGGCTACACGTTGCAGTTGATCCAGAGGAAGAGCTTAGCCATGCGACATGCGCGGAAAGACAGAGGAATGAATGCGACGCCTGGAGGAGCGCAGATCCGCCCCCTCAGTCGAACGCCAGTCACGGGCAGATGAAAAGACGATTGAAGCGGACCTGACGCTCTTCAAAACAACAGCTAAGGGATGCGTTCACCATCGTACGACAACTCCGCCCCATGATGCCACGGGTGTCAAACCAAATAACAGTCGCGGATGGGCACCTACTAAGCGAAAGGAGCCAGAAGGTTCAGAGTTGAAGGAAAGGGTATGAAGACCTCCACAAAAGCCCCGTCGCCATTTATAAGGGGATTCGAGTGTCCAAGTATCAGAGCCCCAGAGCTGTCAATCGGCTTCTTTTCATCTACCGAAGAAGAGCGCCGGCTGAGCTACGTCGGCTGAAGAACGGGAAGGCACCAGGAATCTGCGGCATATTAAGTAAGTAAGTAAGTAAGTAAGTGTGTTCTTTATTAAACGCTGGCAAACGCACGGCGCTGTACATACAAAGTTATACAAAGTTATCAAATAGTACCGAAAAAGTTAGTAAATAGTAAACTAAAAAAACACTATTATGGCTTAGCTGTACAACATCCCCGCCAGGAAACCACGCCTGGTATTGGCCGAGTTGCTTAAAACTGGGGGAGAGGCGGGTACAAAATGGTTCAACCGTGTAATTACAGGCATCTGGAACTCTGTACCGGCGCAGAGTGGCTGTTTATAAGGACGTAGACAGCCGCCAGGACTTCAAAAAACTAGTGCGGAATATCTGCTGTCAGCGCCTGGCAAGGTCTTTGCCTTTCCCGTTCAAGGCTTAGAAGATACCTGCTTCAGCTGAGGCGAACGGAGCAGAGCGGCTTCACATCGGCAGATCGACAATCGATCGGTTATTGACACGAAACAGACTGTTCAAGCAAGAAAAGAATTCCGACAATCGCTGTGAACTTACCTCTGACGACCTAAGTGCACATTTTGACTCAGTTGAGTCAAATAATTGGTCAAGACCATGGGCGTATTTACGGGTTCAGCTGCCCCGAAATATATTGAGGATTTTTTATATGCTTTTATATGCGGAATAGAAAAGCTTAGCTTTTGCGACCATATCCAATGGAACCTCCCCCCCAATTGTTTCCTGGCTACACTACTGGTCAAGGCAAATAACCAGACTAGAGAAAACCCATGTCGACGAACTTTCGATTACACGCAGGTTTTAAGGAACCAGGTAGAGTGGTTGATGGTTCCCCCACAATGGTTGTGATGTTATGGCGATTTAGAAGGTCGACCCTAAAGTGAGGCAGCGCGTGACCATTGACAGGGGATGAATGAGTAACCTACACCAAACTATGGAAAGAACTTAATATAAAATTACGATTTAATTTCTGCAATTTGTAAAAAATAAAACTAATATGTAGTTAAATTCTGTGTTATACCCTTTTGGCCGTTCAACCACAAATCGTCTGCACACGAAGAGCTTTAGTGTCTATTGGCTATTGCTTAACGACATCTTTTGGCTGCGAGGACGGTTAAAAAAGTCGATTCTAGCCTAATAAAAGCACGACAGCTCAAGTGATTCAGAAGCTCTACTTCGTTGAATAAACAAACTCTGCTTGTAAAAATGCTTAAAATAACAAATAAATCAATCTTTAAATAGGCAACGTACATTAAGTAGTAGGGTTGTGTTTGTTTGGCTGCAGTGGTGTATGAACGGTTCGTGCTTGGAGAAGCGAACGGTGTCGGTCGATGGAGGATGGTCAGGATGGCAGAAGTGGGAGGCCTGCTCCAGAACCTGTGGCGTCGGAATACAGTTCCGTGTACGCTCGTGCACGCAACCCAGGTATGCGCATGAAATACGATTGATTGCAGAGGCGTAGCTAGTGGTCGTAGAGGGGAACATGTGCCCCCGGGCGCCAAAGGAAGGGAGCGCAAGAATGTGCTAAAATTAATAATTTTACTCTTGATTTTGATGCAATTTTAATTTAATTTATCACAAATAAATTTATAAGATTTAATTTTGGCGCCGAAAAAAGATATCCAGTTATATCCTCATCACAGGGAGAGGCGCCAATTTCATTGTTCGTCCCCAGGCACAAAATATCCTAGCTACGTACGCCTCTGATCGATTGACTGGTTGATTGGTTAATTGAGTGATTCACTGATTGATGATTGGCTGATTCATTCATTCGTTCGTTCATTCATTAAAGTATTTTTCACGCATTTTGTTTCATGTTACTTTAAATTATCTTGCATTAGCCACAAATGCTTTGAAATTGTTAGACCGAAACACGGTGGAAGAGATTGCAAAGGAGAACGCGAGGAATTTCGAACATGCAACACTCAGGTCAGTTCAAACGCATTTGAGTGAATCGGGGCCTCATCCAACTTTCGATTATTTAACTAGACTTTAGGTTCTATTGCCAAGGTTATTTTCCAGATTAGTTGAGATTAGATCAGATTATAGATGCTACGCTAAGCCTATGCTAGACTACATTTTACTAGATTAGATGAGATTTGATTAGACGTTCTAATAATTATTAGGGAGTTGTATACAATACAGTAAATAAAAATAAGAAGAGCAGTCCCTGGGACTTCCATGGGTACGACATTTTTTACCTTCGGCATATGAGGGTGGGTTGCCAGTCCTCTCCTTCGCCGTCTCATCTTCCCATTGACAGTGTATGGTCAATGTACTAATTATAGTGTCGCGGACAACCCCTTCTCTCCCTCAGTAGGCCCTCTTCTTCGTGTGGTGGAGGCAGAGGTTGCTGCGCAGGAGGACTACAGTCTCGCGTGTCGCTCGAAAGAGCGTAAGTTCGGCGTCTGGAGTATTGCAGACGACTTAACGACAATCGCCGCTGACGACGTGCTCAGGTCAATCGAAAGAAGTCGTCACTAGGTTTTGAACCCGTATATTGCTGCCCAAATCGTCAGCCAACTTCACCACGGTCACACAGGCCAGCAACGGCAGACAGTTTCACAATCGAATCAAACACCAGGTCGCAAAGTCAGATGCATCGTCAATCACCGGAGCAAGTCTTCAGAGCAAGTTTCGTTCTACACTTACTTAAATTCGTTTATTTAACGACGCCGTAATATCGACGATGATTGGCGTTCAATTTCGTTCTACAAAAGAAAGTGTTCCGGCTTAACGACACTTTTTCATATCGAAGATGATTAGTGTCGGAGGCAGAAAGCAACCTCGTACTCCACGTTTAAATTGCGACCGAGCCACCCGCAGTAAAGATCCGAGAAATTAATCTCTGATAAACCGACCCGACCGGGAAGCGAACCCGGGGCGCCGGCGTGACGAGCGGGCACCAACCCACTCGGCCACTCAGGATCTCTATTTCGTTCTACACAAAAGCGTCCTCTATTTATACTATTAAGGCGGGGGTTACCTCGGGCCGGGCAAATGTGCAAGAGCCGGTGGGAAAATGTGCAAGAGCCGACGGGCAAATGTGCAAGAGCCGCCGGGCAAATGTGCAAGAGCCGCCGGGCAAATGTGCAAGAGCCGCCGGGCAAATGTGCAAGAGCCGACGGGCAAATGTGCAAGAGCCGGACGGGGAAGGGGTCAGTCAAACAGGACCCACACATATTAACACAGTGACAAAGCAGAAGACAAACACACATAGACACAGTGTCAAAGCAGGCAAGGAGAGGCAATACCACCCTGTCCGAAAACCAAGGACACCAAATGGAGGCCAGTCCAACTCCCGGGGAGGGCAACCCCTAAAAACCGCCACAATAGCTGAGTTGGCTAGTAAACGAAATGAAATGAAAACTAAATGAATAAGTAATGAATGAATGAATGCATTGCTTATATGAATAAATAAATTAATAAATCCGGCAAATCATAACTTATAATAATTAAACGAATTAATTATAATTATGTGCGCTTGTAGCCATGTTCGAAGCTGTCGGATATTCGTGAGGAACAGTGCAAGGAGTTCAACGAGAAAAGATTCGACCACGGACGAAGGCACCACTGGCTTCCGCTGGATAACATGAACGGTATGTCAAGGTCAATGAGTCCACGGCGAGGTCGAAGTCAATGAAGTAATGATATGGTTAAAGTCAATGATGTCGTGACAAGGTCAAATGTATCACGAGAAGGTCAAAGTCACTTAACTTAGATCGTGGACGGGTCAAGATTATTGAGGTAAGGACAAGGTCATGGTCAATGAATTCGTGGCAATATCAAGGTCAATGCGGTCTCAGCAAGGTCTAGACAAATCAGACCATGTCGCATCTGCTCTTTGTTCTCTGTTCTGGCTTCCTGTCTGTGAGCGTATCCGCTTCAAGTTGGCACTCCTCACGTACAGAGCATGCAACCTACTTATCTTCCATGGTCACAACCTGCAATTCTGCGAAAGAGCGTTCCTCTCTTCAATCAGCACCTGGTGAATAGTATGTTGTTCCTGGTAGACGCCTTCTCTTTGGCCGGAGTTCATTCACTGTTGCCTCTCCCTTCATCTGGAACTCACTACCTCCTCGTGTTCGCAACTCTCTTAGCGAGACTGTTTTTCGCTACAAACTGAAAACTTACCTCTTCCAACCTACCTTAGGTACTTAATGGCTGTCCGGCTTCAATGTGCACTTCTGAACTTCGTAAGAAGGGCATTATCAAATAACAGTTGTATTTTAATGCATAGCAAGAAAAACAGCGTTACCTTAGCCATGCCTTCGTTGCTATGACAACGAGTAATGGGTGACCTCAGCCAGTCCTTTTTTTAATTGTGGCCACGAAAGCAGCATCGTTTACTCTGTTGTGTAGGATAATGTTACCGTGACAAAGATGTCGTTTTTTTTAATTCCAGCGTCGGAGATATGCAAGGTGACGTGCGTCTCCATGGAAACTGACGCCACGTTTGTCTCGGAGTCGAATGCGATCGACGGAACGTTTTGTTCCTACAACCAACCTCACCATGTCTGCGTCAAGGGAACCTGCCACGTAAATAAATAAATAGATAACAATGAATCAATAAATCCAATCAAGGTCTTTGTTATTGTATTGTATTGTATTTGAACACTTGTTATAGCGCCCCTACCAGATTTCCCATTCAGAGGCGCTCCCGACTACTGCGCGAACGCTGAATCGGAGTTTCACGCCGAAGCGCATGAACAATTGCGAGTGAAGGATTTGCCCAGGGTCCCTACGCGACGACTTTGAGGTGGATTCGAACCCGCAACCCTCCAGCTGCAAGGCACCGAACAAACCCCTAAACCACCGCGCCCCAGTTGTATTGTGATGTGTTGTATTGTGTGTTGTATTGTACTCCACGTTTATAATGCGACCGAGCCACCCGCAGTAAAGATCCGAGAAATTAATCTCTGATAAACCGACCCTACCGGGAAGCGAACCCGGGGCGCCGGCGTGACGAGCAGGCTACCAACCCACTCGGCCACTCAGGATCCGGAGATCCTGTGTTATCACACAGTGTCGTTAAACTGAAGCTACTACTACCAATCTGACTGACAGAGAGACAGACAGATTGACAGACTGACTGACAGACTGACTAGCCGACCCACTCCTTGACCTGCTGAGTGCTGACTTACTCGTTGATTGACTGACTGATTTGTTTATATTGTATGCAAATAAATAAATATTCAAATGACTGAACGAATTTATGAATAAATAGAAATACAGACAGACCGAGAGACAGGTAGACAGACAGAGCCCCTCTGTGACAGACATATATCTGTGTTTGTTTGTGTATGTGTTGGAATTGTAGCCAGTGGGTTGTGACGGTGTGCTGAATTCCCGTCAGAGAGATGACCAGTGCGGTCAGTGCGGCGGAAACGGAGCGACGTGCAAAAGAGTGTCGGGGGTTTTCACAGAGCCCCTCTCCAAGCAGGGTACGCTCAGGATGACACTTCTGCTTCTTCTTCAGGGTTCTGCTCTTAGGCAGGTGGTCCAAGAATCAGGCGACGCCGTTCTACTCTGTTTTGTGCCTTTTCCTGAATTTCTTTATATCCTCATCTGTTTCTTTTATCCATCATCGAGTACGACATCACATTTCTTGGTCTTCCTGTGACTTTCTTCCTTTCAATTCTTCCTTTCACAACTGTCCTCACGACTCAGGAGGGAATTTCCACGCAGTGTGTGACCAATCCAGTTAATTTATCTCATCTTTATTGTATCGACCATTGACCTCTCCTCTTGCACCAGTTGCAACGCCTCTTCGTTGGCTTTTTAATCCTTCCAGCTGATCTTGGCCAGTCTTCTCTATAGCCACATTTCAAATGCCTCAAGCTTCTCCACTTCCAACAGCCTTGTTGTCAAGACCTGAAACCTCAAGGTCAAGACCAAGACCGAGACTTTTTAAAAACGAACTCGAGTGCACTCGAGACCAAGACCTTGCTACTTGGTCTCGAGGTCAACAAGACTGCTTTCCAATAGTCCCTGTCGCCCATCCATATAGTGTCAGGCTTCATATGTGGCTTTGCACCATTCTTTTCCTTAGATCGAGATTAGATCTTCCTCTTAACAGCTCTTCTCTCTTCCAGAAATTAAAAATCATTATCATCGTCGGCATTGTCATCATCATCATCATCATCATATTTCCCCAAAACTTGAATTCCTTTCTTCGTTCAAGAAAAGCCTCAAAACTCATTACTTTTCACTGGCTTTCATTATCAGAATATCTGACTGTTTTCAACCTTCCAATTAACTAGACGCGTCTCCGGTTAAAATTTCTCGATGATGATGATGATGATGATGATGATGATGATGATGATGATGATGATGATGATGATGATGATGATGATGATGATGATGATGATGATGATGATGATGATGATGATGATGATGATGATGATGATGATGATGATGATGATGATGATGATGATGATGATGATGATGATGATGATGATGATGATGACATCATCAGCTGGTTTTAAGCATTTATCAAGCTCTATAATAGGACTACGATGATGACGACAGACGACGACGACGACGATGATGATAGTTATAGTCGCCGTCGTCGCCGTCGTCATCATCACCGTCGTCGTTTTCATCATCTTCATCAACATAGCCGTTGAATTTATCTTTATCGTTGACATCATTATAATAATGATCTCCAAATCACTGTCCGTCAATGTCATCTTTGTTATGTCTTTTGTTGTTGTTCACAGAGTATCATCGGATTCTTGTCGTTCCAGCGAAGGCCAGAAACATTGCGATTCGTGAACTCCATAACACTCATCATCTCGCTCACTTCATAGGTGATAACAATAATAATATTAATAATAATAATAATAATAATAATAATAATAAAACTAATAAATGAATGTTCATGGCAAAACATGAATATTCATAATCTAAATAAATAGCCACATATAGGAGGAATGTATTGTCCTTACGGAATGTTCTTGTAAGCCAAGACGAGACGAGTCCTTTGTGCGAATGGACAGAACCTCATACTGTAGAGACGCAAAACGTTAAAGGTTGCTGGCACCAAAGTGCTACCTGCACATAAAACATGTACAATGTGAAAAAAAAAAAAAATAATAATAATAATAATAATAATAATAATAATAATAATAATAATAATAATAATAATAATAATAATAATAATAATGCTAATAATAATATTATTATTATATTATTATTATTAATAAGACTCACAACAACTCACGACGTCATTGCCAGGCTGCGACCTCCAGACTGCGACCTCTAGACTGCGAACTCTAGACTGCGACCTCTAGACTGCGACCTCTAGACTGCGACCTCCATACGTCTCCAACAGGATCACAATTTTTGTCCACGGTGTAACCTGAAGCGATCATCTGTTGATACCTTGTGCAGTATGACAACGACGCTACAGCTGTTCTTAGTCTAGAATCGATTAGACTATGCTAGATGAGATCAGATTACATTAGACTAGATCAGTTTAGAACTGTTTCCCTGTTTTGTTGCATGCAATAGCGGTGCGTGACACAGAAACAGAGAAATGGTATTTGAACGGCAACACTCAACAGGGTCAATCGAAGCAGTTTGTGGCTCAAGGCGCTAGCTTCACCTATACGAACAAGCAGAGGGAGGGAGAGTCCCTGACGGCCAAGGGACCCTTACTGGCCCCTGTCGATATCATGGTGAGACTTTCGCACTTATATTGTATTATATTATATATACACTAAATTATACTTTACTAGGGTCAATCTACATGATTTAATTTAAAATAATGCTGCAATCCAGTGTCAGTGGTTGTTATTTAAAATCACACTGTTCTTTGATGCAATATCATGCATTGTTTAGTTGATAGGTCAGTTGAGTGAGTGTGGGTGGGTGGGTGGGTAGGTGGGTGGGTGGGTTTGGATGGGTGGGTGGGTGGGTGGGGGGATGGGTGGGTGGGTGGGTGGGAGGGGGTGGGTGGGTGGGGCTGGGGTTGGGTGGCAGTGAGTGAGTGAGTGAGTGAGTGAGTGAGTGAGTGAGTGAGTGAGTGAGCGAGCGAGCGAGCGAGCGAGCCAGCCAGCCAGCCAGCCAGCCAGCCAGCCAGCCAGCCAGCCAGCCAGCCAGCCAGCCAGCCAGCCAGCCAGCCAGCCAGCCAGCCAGCCAGCCAGCCAGCCAGCCAGCCAGCCAGCCAGCCAGCCAGCCAGCCAGCCAGCCAGCCAGCCAGCCAGCCAGCCAGCCAGCCAGCCAGCCAGCCAGCCAGCCAGCCAGCCAGCCAGCCAGCCAGCCAGCCAGCCAGCCAGCCAGCCAGCCAGCCAGCCAGCCAGCCAGCCAGCCAGCCAGCCAGCCAGCCAGCCAGCCAGCCAGCCAGCCAGCCAGCCAGCCAGCCACTCACTCACTCACTCACTCACTCACTCACTCACTCACTCACTCACTCACTCACTCACTCACTCACTCACTCACTCACTCACTCACTCACTCACTCACTCACTCACTCACTCACTCACTCACTCACTCACTCACTCACTCACTCACTCACTCACTCACTCACTCACTCACTCACTGATGTAGATAAACTGAGTGATGGATGGATTGAGTGTTTGATGTAGATTTATTCGATGTCGACGAAGCTTCCTCCTGCCTTCGATTACGAGTACACCATTCCACCGGATGTGATGCAGCAGAGAACGAACAAGATGGTGACTGTGGCTCCCGTTGAATCTGTGCCCAGCCGATATGTCTGGTCCGTCAGCGGAGTGACTAACTGCAGCAAGCCGTGTGGATCTGGTTTGTCAGCCATTGTCATCTTCATAATAATTATGGTATTGCATTGCAATTTAATATTGTATTATAATATTTGCTGTAATATTATCGTATTGTAATATTGAACTATTGTGTTGTATTGTATTGTTATTCTATTGTAACACTATTGTTATTGAAAATTCTAATCTCTTATTATATGTAAGAATCTTGCCTTCCTTAGCCTACTCTTACATTTATGATTTTTATTCACTTGTCTTAATTCTACTTGTTATATAGGATCACTTTGTAATGGTCGGAGTATGAAACAATAACGCTAAGTTACTGGGCTGTTTCAAGACGTCCATTTACAGCAATTTATCCAGGTGTAAGATTGGAGATTCCTCCACCAAATTGCAATTCACTACAGCTATAATTTATAAAGAGAGGATTACCGTAGACAATGATGGACTATCGATAACAGAATAAATAAACTATAAAGAATATAATAGAATAACTTACTGAGACTCAAGAAAGTCATCAGTAAAATCTTATGGAGAACAAAAGGATTAACATATCCAAGAAGCAAGACTGGAACCTGGCTAATCGAATGCAAATGCACTCAAGTAATCAGACTCCCTAACAACTTGGTAGCAAAATATTTAATATACTTCTGCACAGGATCACAGTAATCTTCGTGGGAGTTGGATAAGCCTTTCTGTAAGTATACACACTCCAGGTAGCAACTCTTAATGAGATTCGGTGTTCCTAGAATCCTAGTCGACCAACAACTAAATTTAAAATCTACGTTCATACCTGCCTTTAATTTGGATATTCCCCTGCCCCCTCTCCCTCCCCCCTAATGCGATGGACCTACGGGTAATCTTCAAATAAATATCTCCAGTATTTGCGACCAGATTGCCTGACAAAAGCCAATTTAAATTCCTCAGCATCACAAGGTTTCGCTATTCTAAAACATGCGCTTAATCGTACAAGGAAATATGCTTGTCTGTATAAATACTCCGCTTACTACTTATTACTCGACATTTTTACAAACAACTACATGTACATTCTTGTCTAATGTTATAAAGTGACTAATTCTTATTTACATAGCGCCGATCAATAGAAAATTTTATAATGCCTTATCTTGCCTGTCTCACATTATGTCTACTTTTAGACATCAGACTTTGTGTTTCATCCCATTGCTTCAATTCACTCTTCAGACGTCCATTCTGATCTCCGTGTCCGTCTGCCATTTGTAGGCATTCAGTTCGAAGTGTTTACCTGCGTCGATACAGAGAAAAGACAGTTTTCCGACGGATTCTGTAGCCAACTGACGAGACCAAGTGATGGAAGGAAGGCCTGCAACACCCACCAATGTCGTCTCTACACTTTCTGGTCAGCAAATGTACAAATCAATCAATTAATAGACTGCTTATTCTGGTTTACTCGACTGATCGATCTCAAACGATCGATCGACCCTAGCAGATCAATCGATTGGCCCTTGTGCATAATAGAAGCGCTATAGAAGCTATCAGATTAAATTGGGAATTTAGATTAAATATGATCAAATCAGATATCAAATAAGATCAGATCAGGCCAGATTAGACTAGATAAGATTAGGTAATAGACTAATAGTAGACAAGATTATATGTTTAGATTGGATTGGATCAGATTCATTTAAGAAACCACCAAGCACCATTTATGCAACCGCTTTCTCACTTACTTACAGGTGGGATGCGGAAGATTGGTCGCAGGTGGGGCCCTGCTCAGCCACCTGTGGCATCTATGGTGTCCAACACCGCCGTGTCCAGTGCGTAACGGACCACTATGGACAGACGAAAGCGGTAGAACCAGCCTACTGCGATCAGCGTCTCATGCCTCTCTACTCTCAAACCTGTAACCGCTTTCCCTGCACCACCCCAGAAGACTTACCTACTAGTCCTTTGGTAAGCACGACAACGGTTACCACACCGGAAACGACGACTTTGCAGAGGACGACCAGCCAAGGACATCCTACTTCTGAGAGTGCCGCTACATTGTACGGTGGCTTCATCAAAAGTACTGATTCCGGAAGCACTCAATCTGGGAGTACTCAGTATTTAGAAAACTTAGCATCGACTGAAGTACGTAAAAGTGTAGATGTTGCGGGGCCTCGTGGTGACAGCACAACAGAGTACAGTTACCAATCCACCACCAGATCTAGACACACCACTGCCACTTTATTGGAAGTACTCACCAGTACCTCTCTTCCAGAGGTGCATGAAGATACCGTCAGAGCTATTACGCGACTACCTCTGGAGCAGAACAGGCTGGTACGGGTTCCTGTTCGTGGTGGTTCTTCAACGGATAGAATGCAAGTGGACGAGACAACTCGAGCATCCATGTTCAAGAACGAAACATCGCAGCCGGAAGCTGCCTCTCCCAGCACGGCTCGAAAACTTAGCCTCGAGGAGGAGGAACTGTTCCTCGTCAGCAGAAACCTCGAGGAGTCCACTCCTCGCATCGGAACCTCACACGTATCCTCGTTCGAGGCAGAGGACACAGACGACTTCTCTAGTTCGTCGGAATCCGACTTCGAACTTGGACTGCTCTTAGACCGAACAACCCGCGGCAACGGAAATCCAGGATTGAACATCCCAAGGTCAACTACTTCCGCTTTCGAAGTATCTCCGTCATTCCAGCCAGTTGATCAGCCGGTCATTAAGGTCAACAAAATCGAGAGAAGACGATCTAAACAGAATGGAAAGAACCCTGGTAAAGAAGATGGACTGCCTGAAAACGAAAAAGCCATATACGGCAAGGAAGTACTTATTACTAATGATTCAATGGTGGAAACGATTAGAACACCAACTTCAACTTCTAGGACGCCTACTTCAACAACAGTTGCACGTACTTTAACCACTACTACTACGACTACTACAAAAGCGCCTACTTCAACTGCAGTTATACCGAGAACAGTTGCTAAAACATCTACCACAACTAAATCCACTCTTACGCCTTCTACAGCAATACCTACTTCAATAACAGCAGCAACAACGAAACATACTACTACTATCACCACAACTGCAAAAGCACCTATTCGAAATACAATTTCAAATACTCCAACTACTACCACAACTACTGGAATGCCTAGATCAACTACTGCAACTGCAAAAGCGCCTACTTCAACTACACAATCGGTCCATTTGATCATAGAAGCAACCCTTCCCACCAATCCAGTCGTCACTTCCCAGCTCGAGATTAGCCGATCAGAAACTTCATCGGTTATCGGCGGTAGACCTCTGAAAGCCAAAACGACCGTTCGCAAGCACCCACGCAAGTACTCCAACTTTCACGCCCAACCGGAAACAGCCACCCAGACTGTTGAAGATGAAGGCGTTCCGAAATTGAAGATGATCGCCGTGGAGACCCGTCGCCGTACCTTTCCGAGTACGGAACCTCCTCCGCCGTTCTCCGACTGTTCCAGCGACAGGTCGATTCTATTCTGCCAGACGGGGGCCAACCGAGACCGTTGCTCGAAGGCCACGTTCTACACTCTGTGCTGCGTATCGTGTCGGGCGTACTTCTCCTCTCTATGAAGATAACTCGTCGTGCGGGTAATGTACCGCGATACTTGGGAGGAGGATGATCCTGCGAGCAAAGATTGGCGCACATTTAAAGACGCTGTGCGGTGTTGGTGGAACTTGTTAGGCTACAAGAGAATTTTGCGGGGGTGCAGTTTGTGAGGCAAAAGACCTGTGGTTAGAATCGATATGAGCGGGGAAATTGCATCAAATGGGGGATCTAGGGATGCGTCTACCATGGCCAATCCCATCTGAGTTTACGGAGGGTGGCAGTGGAGTGCATTGCCAGATGTTTAGCATGCTAGACTATGGACACAAAGGTCGGAAGTTCAAATCCCTACAAGAGAAGAAGATATTTCTTCGTTTCTGTTCCACTTGCGTCCTCTTTACAAATTCAGTTATACATTATACGGTACGGCAGTATACACTGTCGGTGGGAAGATCACCCGGTACCTTACCTTGCCTGACGGCTCGTGATAGGAGAATTGCAAAAACTTGAGTGTGGGTAGATTCTGTATAAAGACGCTATGTCATAACGAAAATTATTAGCGTCGTCCTCCTCTTGTTTCATTCTTGGGACTGGCATCACCCGATTACAGCAGTGGCGGAATTAGATCTTAGGATTAAACTTACGCTTCCTTTTGTTTATTAGCATAATAATATGACAGATAGGTACTGTTTGTTTCATGGACTGCCCCTTCTAAACTCAGATGGTTGAGGCATGGCATAACCGGCGTGACCCACCTGGATTGCATTCGGATGCATCTCCGTGGGGAGAAGTATGAACCACTTAGGGGACGTTAGCCTCATTCTCCCCGCCTTACAAAATGCACCCTGATATTTTATTAAATGCATGCGAAATCTAGGATAATTGCTTACCCAGTTGCTTGATTCTTTCCCAACACTGAGGGACAGTATTACCCTTCCAACCTTCCATGCGTAGAACATTACTAAAGCGATTATATTATATTGTAACATCTAATAATAATAATAATAATAATAATAATAATAATAATAATAATAATAATAATAATAATAACAATAACAATAACAATAACAATAACAATAACAATAACAATAACAATAATAATAATAATAATAATAATAATAATAATAATAATAATAATAATAATAATAATAATAATACTAATAATAATAATAATTACAACAACAACACAACAACAACAACAACAACAATAATACGCCTATTTATAATAATACAACGAAACCCCACTTTTAATTTGATCGACTTTACCGGATCCTAACTCTTCCTGGACAGAATGCGGAATATGACTGCCTTGCCAGAATGATATCGATGGCTCCCTCATCCCAAGATAATGTCGCCACCAATGACCAGTAGGTTTGCATCCGGTCTTTGGCAGTTTTGACAGTTGGGGAATTGCCTCAACTAAATGAGGACGACATACATAGACTAACTAAACACAAACGATTGCATACAAGGTTTAACATAGTGAACTATGGTTGGTTACAACTGCAGTAAGTTGACTATCGTATCAGTCAATTGCACAGCACAGGCTTCACTAAAAAAGATATGCCAATTTACTGGGGGCTGGCAACTATTCATCTTAAACTGGATTTGCCCTTCAAACGACATGTCTAACACTGAATTCAGATTTATAGGCCTTCGTGACCAACTCAAAAATTCCAGATGCCTCTATTTCCCTAAACCCAGGTTCTGCTTCCATTCACACATTTAATGCAAATTCTCCTCTCCGCAACTTAGGTGTGAGTTTCGACCAAACTCTTAGCTTCTCCGACATCATTCGTATTTCCTGCCTGTGAATACGCCTAAGATGGTTCTCGCGACTTAGCTTCTGTGGGCGCAGAAGAAATCTCGAGGTTACGATTACGATGGATGAATCCAGAGTTTAACGACATGTTGACGTCGGCAAAAATTATTTTTGAACAATCCTCACTTCGTATGGCATAATACATGTATAGCTAATTACGTATATGCTTGTGTCTTATAATTGTATGCCTTGTCACTTGACTTTAGCTCAGCCCTCCTGCTAGTCTCTTCCCGGCCTGCCTCAAACTGACAGAAAGTTGCAGGCCTCAACTGACCAAAGAATGATCCAGCCTTATGTTGGCCAACACCGGTTCTCTCCAGTTGTCAATCACCATGTGCACCGTGTTTGCACTTTACGAGTGAACTCTTTAGGTGGAAGGTCTTAAAATTGCATTCTCAGTTACCAGGACCATGTCGTCAGTGTCTATTACCCAAGGCTTCAAAAAGTAGATCGGAATTAACAAATGAAATCCACATGAACATAGTAAGGATCTCTTGAATGAAAAGGCATATACATGTACATGTATAGTGTGAGGTAAATTTGAAATAATGTATTCTACAATCTACATAACCACAGCAGAGCTGAAATGTGCTTAATCTGAATTTGTTGATCATGAAGCGTATTGGGTTCAAAACACGGAATAGGATCTGTTCATCTGGTTTCTGAATGGGACAGTGAACGTTGCGGTTGTGACTTTCACTGCAGAGCATTGATCAGTTGGTGTCGTCTGTGTACGACAAACTCGTTTTTCTGAACGGCACCAGGGCGGCCACTTTCTGTAGCCTTAACCATTTGTCCCACACAGACCTGTGTATTCGCAACACAATACTGGGAGACTCAAACCGTCTTGCGACTGCACACTTCGAGGCAGACTCGCTCTCAACAGCTTTCACACAATCTCGTCTATCCGCTATCGAGAACCAGACCTCGGAACAGGGTGAGCCCTACCTGACCTCGGATCCGTTGAGGCCTACATGTATCTGAATAAGAGAGTGGATGTTGCGGCTTTGACAAACCCTGGCTTAGTTTTTGAACGGAACCGTTTCAGTAGTAAGCTATTTTATATGGATCATTTTTTACCTCAGGTAAGAATTGAAGGGTTCAGAGCAATAACCAGTTATGTCGACATACCACTTCTTTGCTAAAAAGTATGCCAGCATGCTTGGAATATAGTAGTCTATTTACCCTGCAAATTTCGTCCAGATTCGAATATTTTTGATAGTCATTTTTGAAAAACAAATATGTCAACATAACATGGAATTGTGCATCCGGCAGTATTCTACCATTACTCCATTGCAATATCCAGGTATGATAACAAAATTGTCGTTTTCTTGTAATCTTTGTATTAAAACCGGCGCAACAGACAGGTTATTTGACATACCCGGTTATTATCACTTACTTGCTCTAAATTGGGCTATATATCCGTGCTATAAAGAAAATAATGTATGTACTGTTACCTTCTTCTTGCACGATTTCCGTACTGTGTAATAGTGTGACTGTTTGGTGCAAGAATAAGGTATGTCGACTAACACCAAATGACATGGTTGGTACGCAGCTGCTAGAAAACAAACTTTGTCTACATACCGTGTTACTGCACCCGTAATTATACTGATGGTAAGGTGTTGGTGTTGACAATAACCGGGTATGAAGCAAATTGTCGTGTAAAAACAATAATGTTATCTATTGCATTGCATCATGCAAAGTTTTCGTTAAAGACAATAATACTTATACGGTGCTTCAAACAGCTTGTCGATATGTGGTCTAATAGCTAAGATACAACAGTTTGAAGTATCAGATCTTTGAAGCCATTTTCCCAAAACTCATAATTTCAGACATACCTGGTTATTGCTCTGAACCCTTCAATTATAACTGATATGAAAGGCAATTTTTGTTATCTCCTTAACTGAGTTAATAGTTGATGAGTTGGACTTTGAACCTCTATTATAGGTCGGATTCAAATAAGTCAGTTTTTCGCCAGGGAGTGGCGGCAATGTACGAATGTATGTATAACAATGTTTAAAGTTACACTTCGCTTCTACCACAGCTACTGCTGCTGCTACTACTATTACGACGACGATGACGACGACGACGACGATGACGACGACGACCACCTCGTCGTCGTAGTAGTAGTAAAAATAATATGTTCCGCCAAGTGAATAATAAATTCAAAATACCTGTAACTGAATGACATGTATGTAATTTTGACATCACACAGCTAGTGAGTGACTTTTGCATAAGCCATTAGCAACTTTGCAACACATTTTGCTAATGTAGTTCATTCTTAATTGCATACACTTCGCTTCTACTACTGCTACAGTAACTGCTGCTGCTTAATTACATACACTTCGCTTCTATTACTGCTACTGCTACTAATCATACAACTTCTTCATTACATTTCATTACCATATAGATATAGATCGACGCAGTATAGGTCTTTAAGGCGCCTGCTACTGCAGGTCTGTATTGTTAGGCTAATCGTTGGGCTTTAGTACACAATTGTAAGATTAAAAGAATGTAGGCTTATAGTTATTGTCGAAATGCTGATATGTTACGCTAATAATTATAAATAAAAGAATGTACAGTTACAATTATATTGTTAATTTATTATTCCTATGTATTGACAAAGAATTAGATTGGGCTGTAAAATTGGGATATTGACTGGTCCATAGACGACGAGTCCTTTCCCCCACAGCAGTTGGGAGAGGATTGTTGGTCACCTTCCTAGATACGTCGAGCAAGGAAATAAATTCCTTTTCATCGTCTGTACAGAGGCAAAGAAAATAAAGTAACGTAGCAATTTATTTAGCGCCCTTATCAGCTTCTCAACGCTTTTTCTACATTTTTCTACATTCTGCTGTGGCCAGGCATGTCATTCGTATAATTAAGCCTTTTGTGCGGATAGCAGGAGCTTTTCCAGTGGCACTCCTGAACTTCCGGTCTTGCTTCTGGCGAAGCTGACAACTTCCGGTATCCATCGGACCGTTCTCCAGACCTTTTCCAGGTTGCGATGGACCTTTTCCAGGCGATGGTGGTGCTGCTTCGAAAAGAAAAGGTCTTCGGTGGTAAAAGCCTGGGAGAAGCAACAACATCAGAACCAAACGTAATCGTAAGGTAATTACGTGGTGCCTTTGGATAGTTTCGGAGAATAAGCTCTCAAAACACTCTTTAGGTAACCCAATGACATACTCTGGATTATCACTTGAAGGGAGTAAGAAGTCCTTAGCCTCCTGTGGACAAGTGATGACCTTTGGGTAGACATGGGGAGTAATTGGAACGCTCTTTATATTATATAGCCAAGGATTTACTGATAATGATTAAAGAATAACACATACTATGCCGTGTATTGCCTTTTCTTACCTCACTTTACCTTACCTTAAGTTATCTTTGCAACGGTCTCTCCTACCTTGCACCCTGGATGTCGTATACGGTATTTTTGGTCGTACCTGTCTTGTGGATTGTTGTGCTTGGCAGAGGTTGATATCAAGAGAGGCGGATAGCTTTCCGTATCTTCGCATGACCTCTCTGCGGTACGTACTCAGATTAACTACAACGACAGGCAAGGAGAAGACTTGAGGTATACCTGCAAACGCAGAGTTGGCATTACAAAGGCGAGAGGAGACAAAAGACAGTGTTGTGGTTTTGACGTGTCTTTAATAAGAGCTAACCTTATGTGACGTATTGCCGTTATATGAATCCATGAAGATTTGACAAGGTTTATTATTGGTTAAGTAAGGTCAAAAGTTAAGATTACTGTCCAAAGCAACCACAAGTCCATTCTTAAATGAAAATGGAGAGAATGCAGGCGTTGGCATACTCCGACCCGACTTACTAATCTCGAAGACGTGCAATGGGACATCGATACACCTGTACAGCGATGGTTCCAATTGGTTCTCGTCTTGGCCAGGTAAGAGACACACCTGGTCGACAGGTGGCATCAGAAGAATCATCGACACGTCATCACTCAACTGAAGCACCTGATCGATGTACAGACGGTGCCTCGTGTAATCATCCACACCTGCGTAATGTAATCGATAGTAAATGTAAGCAGATGCTTATATGGCGTCTATTCAGAACGTAGAAAACGCTTCGTAGAGGGTAGTAGATGAAGTTCTGCTGCATGGTAAAGAAATACTAAGACAATCAATGTGAAGCACTAAGGTAATGCATAGTAAGGTAAGTTAAATTAATGATGGCAACGTAACTTAAGGTAAGTCAAATGAATGCAGTTTAAGATGAGAAATGGTAAAGTAATGCACACTATGATACCGTACCGGCTTAGGCATAATTATGTTCAGGCAAGATACATTTAGCTTCAATAAGGTAAGATATATGTTAATTAACCTTTCAGGAAAGGTCAGATAAAGTGAAGTAAATAATAATATAGGTAAGGTGCGGCATAGAAAAAAATCAGGGTATAAGATGTATTAAATTAAGTAAGCTGAGGGAAATTGAAATTAAATCAAAGTAAATTAAACGTAAATAAAATCACGTTAATTAACGTAATAAATGTAATACCTAATTCTTGGAGTAGCTCTAGGCAGGCTGCGGCCATTGACTTTTGGAAGGTCAGTTCCTCTGCCGAAGTTGTCAAGCAGCCGGAATAGTTAACCAGTCTCTTCAGCCATTCACTTTCAGTCCTATAAGCGATAAATAAATATCCAGTTAACTAATGATAACACTGAAATGAGAACGCCTAAAGAATAGATTTGTATAGGCCCTATGTAGACCCCTATGTTGTGGCACCATTCGGTCGATTCCTGACTGTCCCTTGTATGCATGTATACTGTTGCAGCTCAGTCCTCCAAAAGCCTTGCCTATGTTGGACTCACCAACTGGAATCGCCTTTCCCTAAGCTGCGATTCGAGTTCCTCAGCTTCTGCCCCTTCTACAGTTTCGTAAGCGCCTTAAGTCTGTATCGTTTGAGAGTGATTTCACTGGTTCACGTCGCGGATCGGAAGCGCCACTGATCACTTTTTCTTGAAGCAATGCTTCATAAATGTCAGATTACGATTACAATATGTATGTATGTAGGCCTATGTATGCATGCATGTATGTATGTATGTACAAACGAATGTATGCATCTGACTATTTATTCAATGCATTTTAGAATCTTTCAAAGGCGCTGAAACATGGCTCTCTGACAGATATCTACAGATGATGCCGCAGAGCGCTACATAAATTCCTTGCCCGAACAACGGAATAAATGTATGTTGTATAGCTATGGGGACCTTACCTTGTGACGACTGGACAGTCCCTGACCTTGACAGAGGGCAGAACGGTTGGATTTGACCCCTGAACGAAGATGTTGATGGACTCAACACAGCAGCGCAGTTTAAGATAGCCAACGTAGAGACCTTTAGCGATCGGTCGATAACATTCGCTCATCCCTGGCTGTAGTTCACAAGATTATCTTATAAAGGTAATTGAAATATTATTAAATATCATCATCATCATCATCATCATCATCATCATCATCATCATCATCATCATCATCATCATCATCATCATCATCATCATCATCATCATCATCATCATCATCATCATCATCATCATCATCATCATCATCATCATCATCATCATCATCATCATCATCATCATCATCATCATCATCATCACCAACACCAACACCACCACCACCACCACCACCACTGTATGTGTCGTCGTTGACATCATCGTCGTCATCATGTGAAGGATTAACAGACTGCCAACTGACTAAGTAACCCAGTATAGGCTAGCAGTCTAAGTCACGCTATAACTACTAACTTTTACTAAGTAACCCAAGGGTATAGACGCTGCTAGGCGGAGGCAAGTAAGATGTCTGACGAAAGGATGATGAGGCTGAAGTCAGAACTGAGAAGTTTCATAGTGACGGAAAAGTAGTGTCAGAATCTAAAAAGGTATTCGAAAACTGATGATGCCTTGTGGTCATTAAACTGACACCTTGTCGGTGTTCCTTTCTGTTAAGTCTTCAAGCACCAGTTTTCCAAGCAATAGTATCATCATCATCATCATCATCATCATCATCATCATCATCATCATCATCATCATCATCATCATCACCACCACCACCATCATCATCATCGTCGTCGTCGTCATTATAAACATCATTATACAATACCATACCATTGCCGCACCATACCAATATTACATGAACTAACCATATCATATCATATCATATCATGCCATGTAGCCTACCATAAACTATAATACCTTTATCGCATTGTTGAGAAGTTCGTTCGTAAGAGCCTCCATTCCTTCTGCTTCAGAGCCCAAGACGTCCTCTGGTGTTGAGTTCAGCTGACAGTTGACCTGGCGCTGGCGAAACCTATTCATCGAGGTCCACCTGAGCTGGGTCGGACTGAGGGTTTCGTAGAGGTCGAGGTGCCTTACGGTCAGAAGGACGGTGCTCTCCGTTGATCGGTGGTAGACTGGTTCCAAATGGATCTGGCCGAGATTTACCAGTCCAAGGATCTCCTGTCCACATCGGACGGTACAGTAGGTAGGGTAAGGTAAGCTTCGGCAAGGTAAGTTGCGGTGATTATTATTATTATTATTATTTTTTTTTTAAAGTGTTGTATTCTGGAACGGCTACCCCTCATTCATGCAGTGGCGTATCGAGCTTACATGCCGCCCGGGGCGCCGGCCCAAAAATTCCGCCCTTTGCACTTAATTTTGGAAATTTCCGGATAATTTTCTTTATTCCTTCCGCCAAAATTTCTTATGACTTTTTTTTTTTTGCTTTTCAACTACTATTATACTATAATTACTATAATTGTCAGAAGCCGCCCTCTCCTGCGCCCCGGGGACCGCCCCCACCGCCCCTCATTACGCCACTCTATGCTGTTATTTTTCTTCCTTCTTTGTCTACTTTTATTACTTATTACTTCCTCGTATACTTTTTCAATTATTTCTGCATTCGCTCCTTCTTTTATTTTACTTCAACCCTATTTTGCCGCCCCTGCTCAAGTGCCGCCCGGGGCGACTCGCCCCCCCTGCCCCCTACGGTACGCCACTGCATTCATGTCAATTAAGGGTTTAATGAAGGAGCCACTGAAAGCAACAGCGTTGAAGCGTTGTATTGTAATGGAGATACGCTGGAATAAGAAGCTGGACTCTCTGGGTTCGCCGGTTGCTTGTGTCAGATGTTGTTGTTATTATTATTATTATTATTATTATTATTATTATTATTATTATTATTATTATTATTATTATTATTATTATTATTATTATTATTATTATTATTATTATTATTATTATTATTATTATTATTATTATTATTATTATTATTATTATTATTATTATTATTATTATTATTATTATTATTATTATTATTATTATTATTATTATTATTATTATTATTATTATTATTAATTATTAATTATTAATTATTATTTTGAATGTTTCTTCTTACTTCAAACACAGTTTAATAACAACAACTCAACTCTTGCCTTAAAACAACCGTACTACACTGTATAGTTCAAATTCACTTTCATCAGCAATTTCTAAGTTTGGCGCGCTAACTGCACGTGTAGAGAATCTATCGTCAGCCAAAGTTTAGGCTACTTTAGGCCAAGCGCCCACGAGCCGACAGCGCAACTAAGGCCTAAGACTAAAACGCTTAACAATCGATACACATTATATATATATCAACCTAAGGCACACCTGTGCTCATTATATATGCAAAACATTAGTTCACATTACCTCCTTCCCTTTCTTTGGATTGAGCAAATTAAACTTAAAAATTTGCAAAATCATCTAAATTATGAAAATCGTACTAAATTATGCAATAAACTTAATACTATATAATACAGTAAAATAATCAATCTTATAATCTAGATAAACAATCTGCTACAACATTTAATCGTCCTTTCTTATAATTAACTTCTACATCAAAAGTTTGCAGTGCTAAAGCCCAACGCACCAGTTTAGCAGACTTAGACATAGATTCAGTCAGATAAGTTAAAGGATTGTGATCTGTAAAGATGTGAACTTTAGATCCAATGATTATCTCTTTTAACTTATTTAGAGCCCAAACAATAGCATAGGCTTCTTTCTCTACAGTTGCCCATCTCTTCTGGGTGTCAGTCAGCTTCTGACTTATAAATGACACAGGGCGCTCTATTCCCTTATCATCCATCTGCGTTAGCACAGCTCCTACTGCAAAATCACTACTATCGCAGTACAAATTAAAAGGTTTTCCAACATCAAAAACATATAAAACAACTTTAGAGCGTACAGCATCTTTAAGTAAATTAAATGCCTGTTGATGTCTATCAGTCCAATCAATCTTATCTGGAACATGTTTGCTTGTCAAATCAGATAGAGGCTTCGCAATCTGTGCAAAATCTTTGATAAACTGTCGATAGTAACCAAAAAATCCCAGCAATTGCTTAACTTGTTTCTTCGTTTCTGGAGTTTTCAAATTAATTAAACTTTCAATTCTATCTGGATTCATTTGAATCGTTCCAGAACCAACCACATGACCGATGAACTTTACCTCACTCTTACCAAAGATACATTTCTTTAAGTTCAGAGTAATGTTATGCAGTCTCATTTGCATTAAATATGCATCTAAATGCTGTAAATGAATCTTCCAATCATCTGAATGCACAGCAATGTCATCTACATAGGGCTCAGCAAATTCATTTATAGGCTGTAAAACCATGTTAATTGCTTTAACAAATGTTCTTCCTGAGTTGATCATTCCGAACGGAACACGAGTAAACTCGTACAGTCCATTGTGAGTAACAAAAGCAGTTTTCCATTGATCAGTTTGCTTAACAGGACAAGTCCAGTAAGCACTTCGACAATCAAAAATCGAGATCACATTTGATTTTCCAACTTTGTGCAACACGTCTTTTACAATCGGCATCGGATATTTACAATCCACAGTGAACGAGTTAATGTATCTGTAGTCGCAGGCAAGTCTCAGAGAACCGTCTTTCTTTTTAACAATTACCAGCGGACTTGCCATTCTGCTCGAAGATGGTTTTATAATGTTGGCTTGAAGCATTTCTTTAATTTGTCGTTCAACTTCTGCTCGATAGATGAGTGGAATTCGGTAAGCCATAAATTCTTTTTCACGAAATTCCGGTTTCAGTTCAATTTCATGTTCAACCAATGTACATAGTCCAGGCTTTTCAGAAAATCGATCAGAATATTTGTTCAGTACTTCCAGCAATTGTTTTTGTTGAGATAATGTTAAATGGCTAATCTGTTCAGGATCAAGATTCAGTGAATTCTTTTCATCTTGCAAGTCATTCTTCGTCAACAACTCAACCACTGAACCAAAGTCTTCATCTTCTTCAACGATTAGTCCACAACTCATTGCTCTTGTAATGTACTTTCTGATTTTATTTGCGTGAATTATCTTTCGACAATCGTCACCCATATCAATCAAATAAGAGTACTTGGACCTTCGTTGTATAACAGTACATGGACCATGCCATCGTGAAATCAGTTTATTTGTTGACGTCGGATACAACACAATAACTTTTTCACCCGGTTCAAATTCTTTATGTTTCGCTCTTTTGTTGTATTGATTCGTATACTGTAATTGCTTCTCTCGTGAATATGATTCTGCAAACAGTAATGCTTTTTCCATATTTGCTTTCATGTCTTTCAAGTACTTTTCTGGTTGGATTCCAATATGAGGTGGTAAATTAATTTCTCTTGTCCAACTTTCTTTTAAAATTGCCAATGGTCCACGCGGAATCTTTCCATACACCAACATATAAGGAGCAATTCCAGTAGTTGCATTCGGTACTTCTCGTAATGCCCACACTGTAAACGGAATTACTTTGTGCCATTGCCTTGGATTGTCAACAATTACATGATGGATCATTTTCTTGAATGTTTGATTCCATCTTTCTACTAGTCCAGCTGCCTCTGGATGACCTGGCGTGTCAAATCTTGGACTACAACCCATTAAATTCAGAAATTCTCTTGTCAGACTCGCAGTAAAATTTGTTCCTTGGTCACTTGTGATCACTGAAGGTACACCAACGTTCATGAACAACTCCATCAAAGCATCACATACAGCTTTCGCAGTTAATGATTTCAACAGAAACACTGTAGGCCATCTGGTGCAAGAATCGACAATACATAAACAGTACTTGTGACCTGCAGCAGATGCTGGCTCGATTGGTCCTACACAATCCATTGTAATTCTTCTAAAGGCCACATCTTCTCTTGGAATTGGAGTGATAGGAACCCTGTCCATCACCAAACTTCTTGCCTTTAATTGACATTTCTCACATGATTTGCAAAATTTCACTATATCTCTTCTCATCTTTGGCCACGTAAAAGACAACTTTATTCGTTCTCTAGTTTTCTCTTCTCCAAGATGTCCTCCAAATACTGATTCGTGAGCCAACTCCATCACTTTCATTCGTCGCTCTTTTGGTAACACCAATTGATATATCGTTTGCTCTAATATTCGATATCTCTTGTACAGTAAGCCATTTACCACGCAGAATTCAGATTCTTTATCTGGCGCTAACGTCCACCATGCTTTCAATGATTCATCTTGTCTCTGCTGTTCTTCGAATTTCTTTGCGTCTGCAATCTGCATCTGTTGTTCTTCATCTTTCTCATCTTCTTGAAACAAATCTGCTATCTCCACATCACATTCATTATCCTCTTTCGTTTCATTTAGATTACCATTCTCGCATGCAGCCATCTCTTGTTCACTCATCTCTGCTGTTATACCGTCTTGCATTAAAGTTTGTTGATCATCGCTTTCGTTTTCCTCTTCACTTGAACTTTCAGTTTCACTTTCCTCTTCCACATCTACCACTTTCTTTCGCTGACTCTGCAATCTCGTCGTTACATTCACTTGAACATCTCCTTGTATCATTTTCACTTGTGGCACGGCTTTAAGTTCTGCAATGATTTCTGGATGCAACAAGAATCTTTCTGTGCTTCCCATTTTTGCAATACTAGCACACATCAATGTCACATAAGGTGTAAGTGAACATTTGACTTTATGCGGAATTACCTCTTCTTCCACATCGTTACAACACAGCCTTACATCAACTTTCACCAACTTTGCAGGAATGGCATCTCCTGCCACGCATTGTAAGTTCACTTTTCCAATCTGCTCCACCTTCATGCCTTCCAGTAATTCTTCACTAATCACCGGAACCTCTGCTCCAGAATCAATCAGTGCTTTTACTTTTATTGGTTCTTTTCCTGCTGTTCCACGAATTTCTACCTCGACGTACTGTAATAACACTTTCTTTAATGTTGTACTTTCATCTTTTCCAGCCATTTCTTTCTGCATTCCATTGTGCAATAGAATTTCTTTCTGAATATCAGGTGAAAGGTGACATTTCATCACTGACTTTACTTCAGTTTCATTTTTCTGATGTTCTGTGGCTTGACTTTCAGAATTATCAACCACTTGAATTCGATTCACCCTCGAATTTTCTTGTTTTCCATAATTTGAGGTTGTAACAGGAACTGGACAGAATTTCATTAAATGCCTGTCTGATCCGCAGTTGTGACAACGTTTCACCACTGCACCTCGTTGTTCGATGCTTTCTTTTCTCTTATATGGAGTAAACGATGCATTGCCTTCTCTTGCGACAAACCTTGGTGGTGATTTGTTATATACCGGACGTTGTCTGGCCATCATCGATTCTCTATTCTCGTGAACAACCGGAGAATTTGGTTTCACTTCTGCACCTCTGAACTGATTTCCTGTTTCTTGATTGCTCTTCCAATGAAAACCAAAATTTGGAGTGAACTGTTGATTTCTTTTGCCATTAGGAACAAAACCAAAACTTGTCTTATTCGGAATTGCCAAACCAATTCGATTATTAACATGAATGTCCGCTAGGTCTGCCACAACACTAGCTTCGTAACAATCAGTTCCTTCCTTCGACAACACAAACTGTAGTGGACCTGGTGGTAGTGATTCTTTCAACTTATCCGCCACTAACAAATCAAACAGTTTCTCAAAATTCTTATCCACTTTGCGACTTTTCACATAATAGTTCAACAAGTTCTTCAGCCTTGCTGTAAACATTGTATACGTTTCTTCAGCTGTCTTCTTCGCATCAATAAACTTCGATCTGTACTCTCTCGGTGTCAACTTGAATTCTTTTAACAAGTGCTGTTTCACGATCTCATAATCGTCTAAATCATCGAATGACAATCTGTTTAGAACAGTTCTAGCTTTCGGAGTCATCAATGGCAATAGTAACTTCACCCAGAATTGTTCTTGCACGTTGAAACTACGAAACGCATTCTCAACCGTTTCGAAATATAATGGCACCTCCATCATATCGTTTGGCATTTTAGGTAACACATGTTTCATGGCATCACCAATTTTCTTTATTTTCGAAACCATCGTTTCACTTTCTTCCTGTTTCCTTTTCTGTTCTTCTCGTTCTTCTTGCCTTCTTTGTTCTTGTGCTTCTCTATTTTGCTTCTCCTCTTTGAGTTGTGCTTCTTTTAATGCTATTTTTTGTTGTTCCAACTTTAAACGTTCTTGTCTTTCCGCTTCCGCCTTCTCCATGCTTTCTTTCTGTAATTTCAGTTCTTCTTGTCTAACCTCTTCTGCTCGCTCCAACTCTGAAATTCGTACTTTTTCCTTTTCTTCTTCACGTAGTCTCTTCTCTTCAATCTGTTGCTGACGTATCTCTTCGTCACTTTTCCGCGCCTTTTCAAATTCAATCATCTGCTCTAATCTTCTCCTTTCAGCATCTTCTCTATCTTTTCTCAATTGCTCTAATTGAATTTCAAATTGCTGCCTTTGCAATTCTTCTTTCTCTCTTTGAAGACGTAATTCTTCCAGTCTTACATTCTCTGCTTTCTCTTCTTTCTCTCTCTGAAGACGTAATTCTTCCTGTCGTATTTCTTTCTCTTCTTGTCTGACACGCTCTGCTTCTTCTCTTCGTTTCTCCTCTCTTTCTTTCTCGTCTTGTCTTACACGTTCTGCTTCTTCTCTTCGTTTCTCCTCTCTTTCTTTCTCTTCTTGTCTTGTCATCATCATCCATTGCATCATCGTCTCCATAGACATAGGCCCAGGCGGTTTCTCAGTAACCTTTTCCACAGCACCGCCGACAGCACCTTCTTCTTCTTCTGCTTCTTCTTTAAGCCAGACTTCAGCTAGCGCTTCTAACATGTCCTCACGTGACATATCTTCCAGTTTCTCTTCTTCAAAACCAGCCTTCAACAAGCGCTGTTTTAATCTTTCAGAAGACATCTTCTTCAGTTCTGCTTGTTTCTTGACACTTAATTTCTCCATCTTACTTCTTTACTTCAGTGCTGTCCTTTCTGGAAAACACGAGTTTTCTTTTGTGTTTGAAGTATTGGGGATTGTTCTTTGTTTGATAACAACAAACTTTTATACCTTTGTCGTTGAGGCTTTCGTTGTCGTAGATTTACCAGTGATTTGAATGCGTATTCACCAGTCGACGTTGTTTCAAATCTCCGACGTTGTTTCGGATCTTGTTTCGAATCAGACGTTGTTTCGAATCCCAGACGTTGTTTCGAATTCCAGACGTTGTTTCGAATCCCACCGCTGCTGCCACCAAATATGTCACCAACTCTTTTCTTTCTTAGTTGTGACCTACCTCAAGAACTTTCCTTATCTCTACATATAAATTGCTCAACGTCCTAACTGTTTAAGAATTAAATTGACACAGTTCTTTGAATGTTTCTTCTTACTTCAAACACAGTTTAATAACAACAAACTCAACTCTTGCCTTAAAACAACCGTACTACACTGTATAGTTCAAATTCACTTTCATCAGCAATTGGGCGCAGATAGCTGGAATTGTTTCGGAATAGACATCTTAAGGAGGTGTTCCTAATGTCATTATTCTGCATTACGATAGAAAACTTAATTGTACCTGTAACATTATGACCGTCGTTAGTATTCGGCACCGTGACCTCATAGCTTCCGATTCGTCGCATATGCCACTAAAGAGCGCCACCAGATCCTTCGTATCTTCCCAGCAGCAAGAAACCTGTTTGTTTAGAAATCAACGTTAACACTTTAAAAATTGGGAGGAAAATCTAAACTTCGCCACATTTTGTTAAAGAGGTGCGAGATAGCCTAGCAAGTAGTGTTCTGGTCTGTCAACCAAGATGTCGGAGGTTTAACACCACACCAAGCAAAAAGATGTGGCGAGAATTATGTTCGATTAATGGTCGCCGCCTCGCGAAACAGCTGAAAGAGGGCAGAAACACCAAATAGCCTACATAGTCGACGGGAACTTTGGAAAGATCAGACGGGAAAGGAGAGGACTGTCAACTGATCATACGAACGTAGACTAAAGAGGTTCAGAAAATGAAGTCGCTAACACATAATTCATTCATTCATTTAAGAAATTTGATATAGCGCCTCTTTAAGAAACCTATTCAGAAACGCTCCCAGATCAACCATGGCAGTAAAAATTAGATTTGAGCAACACATCAGTGACACGTCACTCTCTGGTTTTATCTCAAAGAGAATGCTCCTCCTATTCGTCATCTGCTTCTTCTTCTCTTCGTCGCCGTCATTATAATATTCCCTAATAGGATGAACACGTTTTCTTGTCATCATCATCATCATCATCATCACCACCACCACCACCACCACCACCACCACCACCACCACCACCACCACCACCACCACCACCACCACCACCACCACCATCATCATCATCATCATCATCATCATCATCATCATCAACATCATCATCATCATCATCATCATCATCATCATCACCACCACCACCACCACCACCATCATCGTCATCATCATCCACCACCACCTCATCCTGTAGATGTCACACCAAAGCTGTTTGTGATAGCTCTGTGATGCGATGTCATGGGGTTATAACTCTGCACATTTATATGCTATGTTGCTACCTGTATCATGATCCGCATGGAAATGATTTCTGGAATATCACTTAATATTAACTTTCATATATCTTTAAAAGAGCCATATTATGGGATATAGAATTTATTTGTAGATTTAGAAGCCTATCCTTTGATAGTGGATTATGTGGATTGTGAACATTACAGAGCAGGTTATATTATGTTTCGTTAGGTCTATAGAAATTCTCGATATGCATACGTGGTTGCATTTTTCGCTGTGCTTTAGTGTACATATTTCTGATTAATTCCTTCTATTGTAATTTATATAGCGCCTATATCTTAATGCAATGGTTGTATTGCATGCTTTAATATGGATGTATTGTATGTTGAGGTTTATACAAATACTGCAGGTATTAGAATAAAGAAATGCTAGGTGTGTATACAACACAGCGTGTTTAGTTTAGCTGCATATAATTGGTTACGTTTGACTAAACATGTGTGCGTGACCGTCTGTTGTCGTATATTTACAATGGGTCGTACAATATAATTGCTTTGGATATGTTGGCATCGCGTGTCAGAGGTGTGAAGTCGGGTCTGAATATTTGCCCTGTCGAATTGAACTTTGGATTATTAATTGAGCGCGTTTGAAAATATGTGTGTCTTGCTGTATGATTGTTTAGTCATCCTTGTGTGTGACTGTTTGTCTGTCTGTGTGTCTGACATACGGTCTGTTTGTGTGTGTGTCTCTGTAAATCTTGTTGGGTATTAATTAATGGTTAAGTTCTGCTGTCATTCCTTTGTTTGCGCTTGTAGCGCCCATTGTTTGCGCTTGTACCGGTTCTATTGTTTGCGCTTGTAGCGCCTATTGTTTGCGCTTGTAGCGCCTATTGTTTGCGCTTGTGCCGGTTCTATTGTTTGCGCTTGTAGCGCCTATTGTTTGCGCTTGTAGCGTCTATTGTTTGCGCTTCACTCGGCGCTATAGACACTACTCACATGGATTCAATCTCCTTCCTTCTTACCCTCCATTGGCTCCTCCTCCCTTTCCTCCATTCGCTCCTCCTCCCTTTCCTCCATTCGCTCCTCCTCCTTTTCTCCTCCATTTCGCTCTCTTCCTCCCTTTCCTCCATTTCGCTCTCTTCCTCCCTTTCCTCCTTTACGCTCTCTTCCTCCCTTTCCTCCATTTCGCTCTCTCTTCCTCCCTTTCCTCCATTTCGCTCTCTTCCCCCTACCCTCCATTTCTGCTCTCTTCCTCCCTTCCTCCATTTCGCTCTCTTCCTCCCTACCCTCCATTTGGCGCTCTTCTTCCTCCCTTTCCTCCATTTCCCTCTCTCCTCCCTTTCCTCCATTTCGCTCTCTTCCTCCCTACCCTCCATTTCGCTCTCTTCCTCCCTTTCCTCCATTAAGCTCTCTTCCTCCTACCCTCCATTTCGCTCTCTTCCTCCCTTTCCTGCATTACGCTCTCTTCCTCCCTTTCCTCCATTTCTGCTCTCTTCCTCCCTACCCTCCATTTCTGCTCTCTTTCCTCCCTTTCCTCCATTTCGCTCTCTTCCTCCATTCCTCCATTTCGATCTCTTCCTCCCTTTCCTCCATTTCGCTCTCTTCCTCCCTACCCTCCATTTCGCTCTCTTCCTCCCTTTCCTCCATTAAGCTCTCTTCCTCCTACCCTCCATTTCGCTCTCTTCCTCCCTTTTCCTCCATTACGCTCTCTTCCTCCCTTCCCTCCATTTCGCTCTCTTCCTCCCTACCCTCCATTTCGCTCTCTTCCTCCCTTTCCTCCATTTCGCTCTCTTCCTCCATTCCTCCATTTTGATCTCTTCCTTCCTTTCCTCCATTTCGCTCTCTTCCTCTCTTTCCTCCATTTCGCTCTCTTTCTCCCTACCTCCATTTCGCTCTTCCTCCCTTTCCTCCATTACGTTCTTCCTCCCTTTCCTTCATTTCGCTCTCTTCCTCCCTTTCTTCCATTTCGCCTTCTTCCTCCCCTTTCCTCCATTTCGCTCTCTTCCTCCCTTTCCTCCTTTACGCTCTCTTTCTCTCTTTCCTCCATTTCGCTCTCTTCCTCCCTTTCCTCCATTTCGCTCTCTTCCTCCCTTTCCTCCACTTCACTCTCTTCCTCCTTACCCTCCATTCGCACCTCTTCCTCCCTTTCCTCCATTTCGCTCTCTTCCTCCCTTCTCTCCATTCGCTCTCTTCCAGACCGACCTCAGAAAGCTGCTGCTTGACAAGTGTCGCAATAGTTTCGCCAGTGGCGTCAAGCGTTGATGAGAGTTGTAAATAATAATTATTATTCTTTTACCACATGCTGGGAACCGGGGTTGTTTCCGCCCTCAGCATATCGTAAGCAGACCGATATCTATTCTGTGCTACCGATATCTGCGATTACATCAAACAATAAAGTGCAGAAATAATAGTAATCCAGACTGTCAATAAGTAATCTAAACGGTTTGTATTTTTTAGTGTTGCTACAAATCTTTACGCAGTTGCATAATGCTAGTTACACGCCAGCCTACACTGTACGCCACTAGTGTCATTAGGTAAAGACACACGTAAACTGGTCGGTGTGCTACACGCCACGGAAAAGCAGAACCATATATCGTTACGTTCGCTGTCCGAATATAAAAACCAGCTCACGAGAACCGGGTTCATGGTTTGAACGAGTTCGCGAGACGGACTGATTTTAAATGACGAGAAGATTGTGTGATTTGTGTCATACTCGGCCTAGGATAAGCCAACCACATACCTTGGGTGCAAGCTAAATACAACGAGAGCTTGCACCCTAAACCTGACCAGATAGAACATTTAGACAAATAGACGCAGATAATGATAGATATTATATCAAAGTCCAGAGTGGGTAGCCCAGTAAGATTAAAGCAGTTGACGCGATAGACTCCATTATTTAATGTCCGATCCAGCGCTCGTGAATAAGCTGGTGCCCTTCGCTTGGCCTACGCTTTAGAAGTTTGGAGTTTATCATTACGATTATTTGTTTTTCACAAAACATGGCTCAGGGCACTGATTGAAGTGCGTGGTCGGGCCCTCGTGCGTAGACGGGACGAAGGTCTGTGTGAAAATGATATATTGTTACAGAAAGAGGACCTTTAATGTCCAGCCCAGATGGTATTCGGACGGCCGCGGCCCACCACAGATACCACTGACCAGCGTCTGGGAAGCGAGTGCCACCTGAGCGGCATCGTTCAAGGTGATCAAATGAAATGTTTAAAGGCATAATTATTTTTATCATATGCAACCTAAATTTCAATGGTGATCACGTGAAATACATCGACAGTCAAAGCTCCAAAGATTTAGGTGATGAGAAACTTCAGACTCAATATCCTACTGGCTTAATCGAGTTGTCTGACTGTCTGAAAAACAACCGAGGCCCCTATGCGCCGAATAATACACAATATATTCATTCATTCATTTCAGATATTTATATAGCGCCCCTTCAAGAGTTCTACTCAGAGGCGCTCCCGACTACAGCGCGGACACTGAATCGGAGTTTCACGCTGAAGCGCATGAGCAATTGCGAGTGAAGGACTTGCCCAGGGTCCCTACGCGGCGGCTTGAGGTGGATTCGAACCCGCAACCTTCCGGCTGCAAGGCACCAAACATACCCCCTTGAGGTGGATTCGAACCCGCAACCCTCCGGCTGCAAGGCACCGAACATACCCCTACACCACCGCGCCCCACAAATATATATATTTCTTGCATTTAATTGTATTGCAGGCTGTCTGTTCTGTTAGTTGTTATGAGGCGCTATATAAATTCTCGGAATGAATGAATGAATATATAATTATTACTTAATCATTTATCGGTAGGCCCTACTTAGGCTAATTTACTCGCTTAGCCTACTTCATAATATTTTACCACAGTATAAATAATTATAATTATTTATAATTATATAATATATAATTATTAATTATATATTTTATATTATTAATATTAGGTATAATTATATATTATTATATTACGATTATTATATATTATTATATATTATATATTATAATTTATAAATATATTAGGCTATATAATATTATATATTATTAATATTAATTATATATTATTATATATTATATATTATTATTAATTATATATTATTAATATATAATTAATAATTATAATATAATAACTATTTATATTGTGATTTTACTTACTTTACATATATTTTACTAATTTATTTATTTTTAATGTTAGTTTTGAAAATCGATAATGTTGAGGATTTGCGGATAAATATATATTCTAGCGCACAGTAGGCCTACTGCTGGTCTGCTGGCTGCCTCTGTGTTAGTTTGAACGTTGACTGTTAGCTTTTTAGTTCGTATGCATGTGCGCTTGTCGTATGCAAATGAAGGGTAGGCCTATTTACTTATTTATTTACTACGAATCGACTTTAAAATTTTGTAATAGAATAGAAGCCCAACCGCAATTCACAAGATCCGTTCTTTGTTACGTCACGCTTTGTCATGTCAACAACAGCTGCAAAACAATATTGTTACGTCATCCGAATTGGAGACGATTTAATGAAGAAGAAGAAATTTTGTTGGTTTGATTAAGTCTACAAGAAAGAAATCAAGTTGTCGCCTCTA
>JACEVL010000508.1:1307500-1400000 GCA_020284085.1 Aporrectodea caliginosa | reverse complement strand
CCTCCTCCTCTCCTCTCCTCTCCTCTCCTCTCCTCTCCTCTCCTCTCCTCTCCTCTCCTCTCCTCTCATCTCCTCTCCTCTCTCTCTACTCTACTCTACTCTCTCTACTCTCTCCTCTTCCTCCGCCTCCGCCTCTCCTCCCCTCGCCTCCGCCTCCCCTCTCCGCCTCCGCCTCCTCTCGCCTCTGTCTCTGCCTCTCTGCCTCTGCCTCTGCCTCTGCCTCTGCCTCTGCCTCTGCCTCTGCCTCTGCCTCTGCCTCCTCTGCCTCTGCCTCTGCCTCTGCCTCTGCCTCTGCCTCTGCCTCTGCCTCTGCCTCTGCCTCTGCCTCTGCCTCTGTCTCTGCCTCCCTCCTCTGCCTCTGTCTCTGCCTCCTCCTCTGCCTCTTCCTCTTCCTCTGCCTCTGCCTCTGCCTCTGCCTCTGCCTCTGCCTCTGCCTCTGCCTCTGCCTCTGCCTCTGCCTCTGCCTCTGCCTCTGCCTCTGCCTCTGCCTCTGCCTCTGCCTCTGCCTCTGCCTCTGCCTCTGCCTCTGCCTCTGCCTCTGCCTCCTCCTCTGCCTCTGCCTCTGCCTCTGCCTCTGCCTCTGCCTCTGCCTCTGCCTCTGCCTCTGCCTCTGCCTCTGCCTCTGCCTCTGCCTCCTCCTCTGCCTCTGCCTCTGCCTCTGCCTCTGCCTCTGCCTCTGCCTCTGCCTCTGCCTCTGCCTCTGCCTCTGCCTCTGCCTCTGCCTATGCCTCTGCATCTGCCTTTGCCTCCTCCTCTGCCTCTGCCTCTGCCTCTGCCTCTGCCTCTGCCTCTGCCTCTGCCTCTGCCTCTGCCTCTGCCTCTGCCTCTGCCTCTGCCTCTGCCTCTGCCTCTGCCTCTGTCTCTGCCTTCTCTCCTCTACCTCTGCCTCTGCCTCTGCCTCTGCCTCTGCCTCTGCCTCTGCCTCTGCCTCTGCCTCTGCCTCTGCCTCTCCTGCCTCCTCCTCTGCCTCTGCCCTCTGCCTCTGCCTCTGCCTCTGCCTCCAGCCTCCTCCTCTGCCTCTGCCTCTGCCTCTGCCTCTGCCTCTGCCTCTGCCTCTGCCTCTGCCTCTGCCTCTGCCTCTGCCTCTGCCTCTGCCTCTGCCTCTGCCTCTGCCTCCGCCCTCGCCTCCGCCCCCGCCTCTGCCTCTGCCTCAGCCTCAGCCTCCGCCTCCGCCTCTGCCTCTGCCTCCGCCTCTTCCTCCGCCTCTGCCTCTACCTCTACCTCCGCCTCTACCTCCGCCTCCTATTCTACCTCCGCCTCTGCCTCTACCTCTACCTCCGCCTCTACTTTCGCCTCCTCCTCTGGAGAGAAGAGGTGAAGAAAGAGGCGGAGGCAGAGGCAAAGGCAGAGACAGAAGCAGAGGCGGAGGCGGAGGCGGAGGAAGAGGCAGAGGCAGAGGCAGAGGCAGAGGCAGAGGAAGAGGCAGAGGCAGAGGCAGAGGCAGAGACAGAGGCGGAGGCGGAGGCGGAGGCGGAGGCAGAGGCAGGAGGCGGAGGCGGAGGCGGAGTCGGAGGCGGAGGCGGAGGCAGTGGCAGTGGCGGAGGCGGAGGCGGAGGCGGAGGCGGAGGCGGAGGCGGAGGCGGAGGCGGAGGCGAAGGCGGAGGCGGAGGCGGAGGAAGAGGCGGAGGCAGAGGCGGAGGGGGAGGAAGAGGCAGAGGCAGAGGCGGAGGCGGAGGCGGAGGCGGAGGCGGAGGCGGAGGCAGAGGCAGAGGCAGAGGCAGAGGCAGAGGCAGAGGCGGAGGCGGAGGCGGAGGCGGAGGCGGAGGCGGAGGCGGAGGCAGAGGCAGAGGCAGAGGCAGAGGCGGAGCAGAGGCGGAGGCGGAGGCGGGCAGGCGGAGGCGGAGGCGAGGCAGGAGGCGGAGGCAGAGGCAGAGGCAGAGGCAGAGGCAGGCAGAGGCGGAGGCGGAGGCGGAGGCGGAGGCGGAGGCGGAGGCGGAGGCGGAGGCGGAGGCGGAGGCGGAGGCGGAGGCGGAGGCAGAGGCGGAGGCAGGAGGCAGAGGCGGAGGCGGAGGCGGAGGCAGAGGCGGAGGCGGAGGAAGAAGCGGAGGCGGAGGAAGAGGCGGAGGAAGAGGCGAGGCGGAGGAAGAGGAGGAGGCGGAGGCGGAGGCGGAGGAAGGGCAGAGGGGAGGCAGAGGCGGGGGCGGAGGCGGAGGCGGAGGAAGAGGCGGAGGCGGAGAGGAGGCGGAGGCGGAGGCGGAGGCAGAGGCAGTGGCAGAGGCGGAGGCGGAGGCGGAGGCGGAGGCGGAGGCGGAGGCGGAGGCAGAGGCAGAGGCAGAGGCAGAGGCGGAGCAGAGGCGGAGGCGGAGGCGGAGGCGGAGACGGAGGCGGAGGCGGAGGCGGAGGCGGAGGCGGAGGCGGAGGCGGAGGCGGAGGCGGAGGCGGCGGAGGCGGAGGAAGAGGCGGAGGAAGAGGCGGAGGCGGAGGCGGAGGCGGAGGAAGAGGCAGAGGCGGAGGCAGAGGCGGAGGCGGAGGCGGAGGCGGAGGCGGAGGCGGAGGCGGAGGCGGAGGCGGAGAAAGAGGCGGAGGCGGAGGCGGAGGCGGAGGCGGAGGCGGAGGCGGAGGAAGAGGCAGAGGGGAGGCAGAGGCGGAGGCGGAGGAAGAGGCGGAGCGGAGGAGAGGCAGAGGCAGATGCGGAGGCGGAGGCAGAGGCGGAGGCGAAGGCGGAGGCGGAGGCGGAGGAAGAGGGGAGGCGGAGGCGGAGGGGGAGGAAGAGGCAGAGGCAGTGGCAGAGGCGGAGGCGGAGGCGGAGGCGGAGGCAGAGGCAGAGGCAGAGGCAGAGGCAGTGGCGGAGGCGGAGGCGGAGGCGGAGGCGGAGGCAGAGGCAGAGGCAGAGGCAGAGAGGCAGAGGCGGAGCAGAGGCGGAGGCGGAGGCGGAGGCGGAGGCGGAGGCAGAGGCAGAGGCAGAGGCAGAGGCGGAGGCGGAGGCGGAGGCGGAGGCGGAGGCGGAGGCGGAGGCGGAGGCGGAGGCGGAGGCGGAGGCGGAGGCAGAGGCGGAGGAAGAGGCGGAGGCGGAGGAAGAGGCGGAGGAGGAGAGGCGGAGGAAGAGGCGGAGGAAGAGGAGGAGGCGGAGGCGGAGGCGGAGGAAGAGGCAGAGGGGAGGCAGAGGCGGGGGCGGAGTCGGAGGCGGAGGAAGAGGCGGAGGCAGGCGGAGGCGGAGGCGGAGGCGGAGGCGGAGGCGGAGGCAGAGGCAGAGGCGGAGGCGGAGGCGGAGGCGGAGGCGGAGGCGGAGGCGGAGGCGGAGGCGGAGGCGGAGGCGGAGGCGGAGGCGGAGGCGGAGTAGGAGGCGGAGGCGGAGGAAGAGGCGGAGGAAGGAGGAGGCGGAGGCGGAGGCGGAGGCGGAGGAAGAGGCAGAGGGGAGGCAGAGGAGGAGGCGGAGGCGGAGGCGGAGGCGGAGGAAGAGGCGAGGCGGAGGCGGAGGCGGAGGCGGAGGCGGAGGCGGAGGCGGAGGCGGAGGCGGAGGCGGAGGAAGAGGCAGAGGGGAGGCAGAGGCGGAGGCGGAGGAAGAGGCGGAGGCGGAGGAGAGGCAGAGGCAGAGGCGGAGGCGGAGGCGGAGGAAGAGGCGGAGGCGGAGGTGGAGGAAGAGGCAGAGGGGAGGCAGAGGCGGAGGCGGAGGCGGAGGCGGAGGCGGAGGCGGAGGCGGAGGCGGAGGCGGAGGCGGAGGAAGAGGCGAAGGCAGAGGCAGAGGCGGAGGAAGAGGCGGAGGCGGAGGCGGAGGCAGAGGCGGAGGCGGAGGCGGAGGCGGAGGCGGAGGCGGAGTCGGAGGCGGAGGCGGAGGCAGAGGCGGAGGCAGAGGCAGAGGCGGAGGCGGAGGCGGAGGCGGAGGCGGAGGCGGAGGCGGAGGCAGAGGCAGAGGCAGAGGCAGAGGGAGGCAGATTCGGAGGCGGAGGAAGAGGCGGAGGCGGAGGAGAGGCAGAGGCAGAGGCGGAGGCGGAGGAAGAGGCGGAGGCGGAGGTGGAGGAAGAGGCAGAGGGGAGGCAGAGGCGGAGGCGGAGGCGGAAGCGGAGGCGGAGGAAGAGGCGAAGGCAGAGGCAGAGGCGGAGGAAGAGGCGGAGGCGGAGGCGGAGGCGGAGGCGGAGGCGGAGTCGGAGGCGGAGTCGGAGGCGGAGTCGGAGGCGGAGGCGGAGGCAGAGGCGGAGGCAGAGGCGGAGGCGGAGGCGGAGGCGGAGGCGGAGGCGGAGGCGGAGGCAGAGGCGGAGGAAGAGGCAGAGGCAGAGGCAGATGCGGAGGCGGAGGCGGAAGCGGAGGCCTGTCCCTGTCCTTGTTCTTGTCCTTGTCAGTGCCCGTGTCCTCTCCCTGTCCTTGTTGCTATTTCTTTTCCTCTTCCCATGTCTCTCCTCTCCTCTCTCTTCCTCTCTCGCTGCGGTGGCTTCTCGCTTTTCCCTTTGTTATTTTCAGTACGTTACCCGCGAAGAGGGATTCTCACTTCGTCACTCCCACCTCCCGGCTGCTCTAGATTCGCCGCCAGATGGTAGAAGTGGAACTGGTTCTTTCCTTCCAGGAAGAGGTAGGAAAGACTCCACTAACATCAGGCATCTAATCTTTTCATTCGTAATCATGATCTCGCGAATTTTACGGCGAAATCACATCGGCTTAGTCATAACCAAATAATTATTCATTCATTGATTTCTGTAAAATCCCTGTGATACGAATAGGCTCTCGTGAATAAGCTGGTGCCATGTTGTTGCCAGTGGCTTATATCCCAACAGAGGGCGGGCGCAAGTCGAGCCCAGTGAAAAACAGAGGGGGAATGTTTCTTTTCAATTTTTTCACACTTTCTTCAAGTTACAGAGTCTTCACTCACAGTCCTGTGAAAGACCCACTTTTCTTGTATACATTGTTGTGAACCGATTACATCGTCCGACTAAGTCGGTCGATTTTGTTAGCAATCTTTAGGCTACTTATTACTTAATGTGTAATGGAGTTCTCGCATTTAGTCGTGCGACATTTTCGTCTGCATAGTTGTGACAAAAAAAACATTTACATTGGTTTCAACTTAATATGCTTTCACTTACGTATTTCATTAACGAAAATACTATGCCATAATGCATTAATGATCGACTCAAGTTGAGTAGATTGATGCATTCGTTGCATTTCGACGATTGAGAACGAGAGATTTTAATCTACTTAATTCAAACCCATTAACTCACATGCTTAAACATTGAACAACTTCACCGGTAGGCCCTAATCCTACATTTTAGGTGCTTTAAGTAATAATTATTGTTGCAATGGTATCAATTGTATATGGTCAATTTAAAATGGAAGCTGCATTAATTGATTAAAACAATTGTTTGCCTAAATGGAAGCTGGATTGATGAAAGAAATCTTCGCATAAATAGAAGTAGGATTGATCATATTTCAGCAGACGAAACCTGTGAATTACAGGCACATTTATCTATTCAGAAATGAGCTAAACTGATGTCGGCAATATTGGATCTGGGAGGGCGGGGAGGCCCGGTCCAGCAGGGGTCGAAGGGGAGGGATTGAGCCCGGTTGCTTAGGGGGGATAGAAGCCACTGGTTGTTGCTGATGGTGATGATGACGATAATGGTGATAATGATGATGGTAATGATGACGGTGACAATGATGATGGTAATGATGATCATGGTGATGATAATGATGGTGAACATGATGATGATGATGACGACGACGACGATGATGATGATGATTATGATGATGACGATGATAATACTGATGATGACGATGATGATGACGATGATGATGACGATGACGATGATACTGATGATGACGATGATGATGATGACGACGATGATGATGATGACGATGATGATGATTAGTAGGAGTTTCGGGCGTATCAGTTGTTTTGTTGTGTTCATAAGACGTGTGTAAGTTGTCTTGGTGTTTTTCACAAAGGTCAAAAGAGTTCATTCTCGATCTGACCAACGACAGTAGACCGCCACACCTCAATGCTCTTGGGTTGTATCTGAGGGGTCGTCGTGTGCACGTAAGCAGCACGTGGCGCCACCCAGCGAACGGAGGTTTCTGCGTCTGAAATAAACGGCTGATGAATAATTCTCTTGTGAATTTGACATGGTCTCACAAACTCAAGCGTTGTTTCGATCCTATTTAGAAAATGTAAAATAATTCTGTGTATATTTATTATGTATACATGTTATGAACTTCTACTTATGTTTAATGTAGTATCAAGTATGTATCTTTTTAATACAATTTGTTCAGCAATTACATTTAAAGTTATCAATTTCATGGGGTTTTTGTCTGCTTCTTTCAATGGGTATGATGGGTAGTATATTAGTCTACGCTGAAGTATAGGCATACCCATAGACGGAGATGTGGTCTTGGGCTTGGGGGACCGATGAAGGAGCGGCCGAAGGACGATCGGCGAGGCGCGCAGCGCCGAGCAGAGGGAGGGGTTTGGGAAGGGGATGTACCCCTCCCCTATTTAATTTTTTTATTTCCACACTGTAATGGTAGCATTTTAAGCTGTCACCTGAACAAAATTGTTTTATAATTTGAGTGCTGATAGGAACCAGCTGTCACTCTTAGCTTACATGTAGTTTGAGCAGTGTTTGAGTTTGGGGGAGGGGTTTTGGGAGGGGATATGCCCCCTCCCCTATGGGCCCTATCTAATTTTTTTTATTTCCACACTGTAATGGTAGCATATTAAGCTGTCATCTGAACAAAATTGCTCTATTAGGCTATTTGAGTGCTGATAAGAACCAGCTGTCACTCGTAGCTTACATGTAGTTTGAGTTTGGGAGAGCGGTTTGGGGAGGGGATGTGCCCATCCCCTATCTAATTTTTTTAATTTCCACACTGTAATGGTAGCAATTTAAGCTGTCATCTGAACAAAATTGCTCTATTATTTGAAAGCTGATAAGAATCAGCGTAGCTATTATTATTATATTCATGAAATATTTCAGAAATATTGGGGGAATAAGCAGCTCAGTCCCCCCCCCACCTCAAGTTTCGGGGGACCGTCCCCTCTGTCCCCCTAAGTCTCCGCCCCTGGGCATACCTGGACTCGAATCCATAGCCCATGCATGGTTTGTTGGTTAAATGCGTTGCCTCCCAGACCAAACTGTCTCTGCAGCTCTAGTTATTATTTCCGCGGTTTCTGTGTCTGTATCTGTCTGTCTGTTCGTCTGTCTGTCTAATACAATACAACTGTAGGCTACTTTGGTTTTGCACTCCTTCCAAAGTTCGGAAGTGCACAGTGCACACAACGATGTCGCAGATACAATTATATTGCAGAGCAATTGCGAGCGAAAGACTTGCTCAAGTTCCCTGCATGCACAGTAACTGTCTCGGGCGAGGCTCGAACCCGTACTGTCCGCGTTATAGGCCGAGCGCTTTAACCAATTGGCCTCCATGCCCTGTCTGTATCAGTCTGTGTGAGGCAGTCTGTCTGTCTTTCTCGCTGTCTGTTTCTCTGTCTATATAGTATACACACACACACACACACACACACACACACACACACACACACACACACACACACACACACACACACACACAGAGAGACAGAGAGACAGAGAGAGGATGTGATGTGACCCGCTATCTCGTGCAAAGTTTTATCCTGAGCCGCTCGATTACTACAATGTCGCCTTTGCTGGGGTTTCCACGGACCACAGCGCAGTATAATTCGTCTTCAAGCGTTCATCGAAGCCGCTGCTCGTCTGGTCATGCGATTAAAAAAATTAAACTACATTAGAACCGCGATACAACTTATACAAGATCAGATTCATTGGCTCAGAATAGGCGAGCGCGTCAAATTCAAGCCTAACATCGTGATGTATTTTGTCTCAACGACTGGCACCAAGATATCTCACAAGCACCATCAGGTGTCGCCTCGAACGATCCTAATAGGTCACGGCTGCGATCATCAAAGTCCGTTACTTGATGTAGACCCTATCGATCGTGCCGGTAACTAAAACTAAAACTGGTGATCGGGTCTTTCGGGTCGCTGATCCACGTGCCTGGAACAGTCTGCACTTATCTTCAGGATTGTAATGTAATGTAATGCAACTGAATATTTATATAGCGCCCCTTCAAGTTAACTACTCAGAGGCGCTCTCTGCGCTAGCCTATAATATTATAAGCTGTTAAATGTCATTACGAAAGAATAATATAAGTTAGCAAAACAATGCACAGTAAGCTGACGAAGTCACACACGATCGAGGAACAAACCATTGCAACGGATTCCAGTCGACAGATGAATTAAGATGGCTGGGATGTTCCGGAAGACGAAAGCCTTTCTGTTTCAAAAGGCAGTTGAAAATGTAGGTCTACTTGCTACGTGACTCTGACCATTAGCATTTGTGCTGAGAGTTAGACAGTGTTTGTATAGCCTCCTAGAAACAGCAAGCTACCGACCATGATATATAAATTGTCGTAATTAGGCCTACAATTTTTATATAGGCTAGAGTAAAAACTGTTTCAGCTCGTACTATTGTTGCTCCCTCTTCTCGGTCCAGGGCTAAAGAGGTCTATGGCGGATTCGGTGTGAGCGGAGAGGGAGGAGAGTGTTTAGTGTTTAGGCCTCTAAGGTTGTTGAAAGCAGATTATTTTATATTATTATTACATTTATTTGCATAAGCCTATGCGTATTTACTTATTTTATTATTTATTTAGGCCCTATTTAAGATAAAATACAAGTATAAGACGGTTGAAAGCAGATGAATATTTTGTTCAACATATTAACATAACGTTATTAAAATCAGTATTCGGAACGGCAGATCTCTTTTGAAATTCGTACTCAACGAATTTGTTCTTTCTACAGGACACAAGGAAAACAAATACAACCTTCTTCCACTAAACACTTCAATGCCAACAAGGGGTCGTCTGTTAAAATTGTCCGCAATGAAGGACGGAGTCATTGAAACGCGGATAGCCCTGTTAAAGTGTTAAACCAAAAGCGGACGTCCGCGTCTAACTGTGATATAGGCCTACAATAGTTATTTCAGTACGGCCTGTACCTTCCACGCCAACTTCAGTTTCCCAGAAAACATTATGTGGTAGCCTACTGCGTCGGATCATTGGCGGAGATAGGAGTGGCCCAAGCTGAACCTCGCCTTGCACAAGTGTCACCCACTACGGAGCTTCAACAGTCTTTTGAGTGCGGAAGTCCGCTAAGAAGAAGGGATAGTATATCAGTTGCTGACAAGGGTGGGAGGGTCCGAAGTACGTCATAGTTGCGGATGTCATTTACAGACGACCCCCAAACAAAATGGCACCTATTGTCAAGTCAAAATAATGCATCCTTTTTAAAACACTGCAGGCCAACAAAATGGCACCCATGCACAATGCAATTAATTTGTTTAATTACTTAGCCAGTTAAACAACGAATTGAAAAATCACAAAGAATGCTGTTCATCAATGAAGTGCACTTGAAGGTTGTATGGGAAAGCAATAATATGTGAAATTTCTTGAAAAATGGAGCTACAAAAATGCCCGATTATGTCTGATATCATCACAAGTAGATGTTCATAGTTTCAGCAATAGTCCCAGAATTTATCATAAACATTTAAATGACCGTGTATAGTCACAAAAATACAGAATAACAGAATAAAATTTCTTCATAGATATCAATGCTTAACTGAAGTTATAGGTTTAATCTTACAAACTATGCAGTTACAGAAATATTGGTTTAACTGTAGACATGAAAACATACTTCAGCGTGGCTACTTGTCTTTGTACTTGTAAATCTGTTTGCCTATGTCTCTCTGTCTGTATCTCTGTCTGTTTATCACTGTCTCTTTGTCTGTCTCTCCATGCTTCTCCCTGTCTATCTCTCCATGCTTTTCCCTGTTTATCACTCTGTCTACGTCCATCAGTGTATCTGCCGGTTGTGTCTTTTTTCTTTGTCTATGTCATTTTCTCTCTATCTTTGTATCTGTCTCTCTGTGTCTGTGTATGTCACTTTGTCTTTCTCTGTCTTTCCTTATACTTTCTATGGTCCTTCCCACCAACCCAGACTTCAAACCAAAATCAATTTTTGAATAGAAAGCTTAAGACAGCTTCTCTTCAAGATCCCCATTGCAAAAAACTGTAACACACGCCATATACAAAATCTAAGATGAAACGACTTCAAAAGAGAAACAAAAGCGAACAAAACAAATTCTGATTGTCAAAGCACTAAGAAAACATGAACAAAAAAAGAACAATAAGCCCAAAAATAATTATCTGTATGCCCAACCAACAAAGAAACCACATTATGTAATTTGATACTATAGAAAATGCAGATAAATCTGTCCGATTTCTGAAAATTTCCAACTAGTACAGGTCAGAGGTTAAAACCTACGTATATGCATATGAATGTATGCAGCTGTGTCTGCATATGTATGGTTCATGTGTTTGCATGCATACAAGTGTCATTAGAGTATTATATGAGGAAGAAGAACAGTCCCTTGAGCTAGCCTTGGTATATGAGGGTGGGTGGCCAGTCCTCTCCCTCGCCATCTCATCTTCCCACCAACAGTATATGGTCAGTGTTATTATAGCTGAGTTGGCTAGGGGGCACAAAGTGGAGCAGAAATCTCAAACCAAATTTCTGCCCTGGCGAGGAGTTGAACCCTGGCCTCTCGACTGACAGGCTAACCACAATCCACAATCAATCGCCTAACCACAATTGCTCACCCTAAATATTATATATATTATATACATAGCAAAGAGTGAATGCATGTATGTATGTCTGCATTGTACAATGTACATGCCTTTATATATGTATGTATATTTGTACAGGTTACTAACCGGTATATGTATGTCTTCATGGATGTAAGTCCATTGAATGTGCTGCAGTCCAACTGCTCCAGAATGAATGTTGTAACATAACTGTAAGAATGACATTGAGGGCAGCATGAATTCTGATTGGCTTATAAAATATGCCTTGAAAATATTCGCTTTGAAAATAATTATTGTTTACCGTGAATATGTTAAACCGTTTGCATGCAAAGGCTTCTGTTGCAGTGAAACCACAGTTCAACCAGAGTCAAAATCCTAAACCACCTTATCACATTTGTTTCAGTGTTTAAACTGAAAATACATCACCGAAACCAGTTCCATTTGGAACTGAAACAGAGGTTGGGCATCGTGGTACTTTGACCTCTTGCCTCGTCTATGGTTGGCCATCTTGTATTGTGAACCCAGAAAAAACTAGGCAGCCCATCAGAAAAAAACAACTTCAATTTGCCATGCAATACAAGTTACATGGAAGTGGTATAAAATGTGCCCCTTTGATCTTGAAAACAGTGGCTCGATCATAACACTAGTGTGGCTAGAGAACTCGCTGACATTAAATGTCTAGTAGTAAGGCGCAGTTAAAATGGCTTACATCAAACACTTCTGCTTTACAACCATAAGGAGACAGACCACTGAGACTGCCTGGACATATGCCACAGTAACATCTGGTTGTAAACCACACTGTCTGGCTAGACCGCTAGAGTCTACAATCCAACCATAGGTGACAGAGACAGTTCCTTCTTACGCAACAATTAGCCTTTAGCCGCAACAGTGTCTGCAGTTAGCAATAGTAATCGTAATCATGTACTTTGAAAGTAGGCACAAGACAGTATCGAAGGCAGCGAAAAATGAGCCACTTGTCTATTTACAAGAATTATATCTTCTATTATTACCCTACTACAGTGCTGTCCAACCTTTTTGACCCCGCGGGCCACCGAAGAAGTAATTTTTGAAGCCGGGGGCCGCACCAGTCAACTCAAAAGCATCGAATAAATTTATTGAAAATTATTAACTGTATTATAATTAATTATGGAGTTATCATAATAAATGCGTCTTGGGAACTGGATTTTGTCTACACATTGTCAAATGATAAGCCAAGTTACGAACGAATAGCTATGCAAGTAGGCCAGTGACTGTCTTTTACTTCATTTCAACAGAAATTGCAAATATTTAGCGGACTGTGGAGGGCCACTTAGAATCTGCCGGCGGGCCGCATGCGGCCCGCGGGCCGCGGGTTGGACAGCACTGCCCTACTACATGTATTTAGAATTATATGATGATTTTATGATAAAATCATTGTCTGGAGCATTATCTGAACATGCTACAGATAATGTTTATTATTTTATCTTCATTATAAGCATACTTATTAGTAGTATTATTATTGTACTAATATTAATACAAATACTTTCAAGCTAGTTTACACTGTCAACAGTTTGTCAGGTCAGCAAATTCTGACATAAGATAAAAAGTTGTCTGTCAAATTTCGACAGTGGACTGACAAGTTCTCATGCTGTGGCGAAAAATTCTGAAAAATGACATGAGAAATTGTGACACCAGGTTGAAAATGTGAAAATTAGTTTGATAAATTCTGACAGAACTTCAGTGAATTCAAACATTCATATAGATGAGCAATAAATGTATTACATACCACTGCTACAGAAAAATTAGCATATTATTATTATTATTATCATTATCATTATTATTATGATTAAACATTACTATATTCTCAAATTCCGACCATGGACTGATAAATTCTGAATCTAGTTTTTTTTAAATCGCAATTCTGACACTAGATAAATACAGAGACGAAAAATGAAAAATTCTGGGACCAATGTTGGGACCAGACTGATGAAATTAATGACACATTCTGAAAGCTAGACAAACAAAATCTATATTTGACAAACAATATACCGGTAATGCATACCAGGAGCATTGTTGAGTCAGAACTGACCGATAAATGAAAAAGAAAACAACAGGGAAATCGTCATTGCCACAACCCTTTAAATCACAAAGAGCCAAACGATTGCTCCGTCCAACAGAAATCAGCCACAGTACAAAAAGCAAAAAGACAACAAAACAAGAAGTGAAAGATCTGACTGCAAAATAACTGTTCCTGAAAACAAAAGAACAAGAAACATGAACTCTGTGCAACTTGAAGTTGCTTCAAAAGCTGCTTCAAAAACGACTGCTGGCATCAGGCTGCATGCACTCTGGTATTATAAGAGGGCTCTATAACCCCATTCAACTCAATCCTACCTAGCCCCATTCACGCTACGTTCAGATTCATCAAGTTTTTGCATAAACACTTAACAATTTTCTTAAAATTGCAAAACAAATTACGTACCATTACACAATTTACTGTTTAAAATTTTTGGTAAAATTGAGTGCAGACTGCAGCACAATTACTCGAACAAGTTCATACGCTTTAACTCCCACCAAACAATATCTGCAACCAATCAGGTATTGAATACCTACTATAATTAAAATATAACATTGCTGTGCAAAATTTTTCTATATAAGTACACACTTCGGGATAACTTCATTTTAAAACATTCATAAACGCATTACCCCACCCCCAAAGAAAATCTGCAACCAATAAGCTAATGATTACTTAGCTGAAACAAGATACCAATGGAGCCTCCTTCTAACACCATTCAATATAAGGTGATTTCTGATATATTGATCCCAGACTTAATTCCACTTTAGAACACAACCTAATAAAAACAAAAACTCGTATAACTATGGGACTTGGTAATAACACTTAGGACTTGACATTGAAATATCTGGTAAATGAAGTACAATAGCTCCCACATTCCACACTGGACCATGGGAGGCGCTCATTGCTTTCTCTTTAGTCCTTGAGTCTGCAGAGGGCCAGTACACTTACTATTTACTGCCCTGCTTATGCATAACGGTTACAAATTCTTCTGTTTGATGACAGAGCAAGTGTCCAAGCATAACTTGTTCAGGTATGTTATACAGAGTCAGCATCTCAAACCCACAACAGTTGGATCATGGGACCAAGAATGCTACTGACTAGACCACCAGGGTCACCATTTAAGGAGGCTACAGCGTTTATTGTAAGTTTCCACGTTAAACTTAAATGCAAGCAAAAACAGCGATTGTCAAAACATGATTGAAACAACAACAAAACTGACAGGTTAAACCCAAAAAAGCCCAAAACTACAAAACCTCTTCACTTTATTTGTAGAAATTGAAAGATTGTCCTAGCGACCAATAAAACCAGTCAAACATGATTGCCATAGACCGACACGCTTACTTGCTCATAAAACAAACAGAGTTTAACTGCTACACCAGCTTACATGGAACTGCAACCACGGATGCAGTGGCGGCGCCAGACATTTTTTTAACCAGGGCATGACCGGGGCTATCATACAAGTAACCAGTGCAGGGGCAATTTATGCCACAAATAAATTCTCTGCAGGGCAAAAATCTGGTAGGGCAACGACCAGGGCAAAGGCTTTTTTACCAGGGCATTTGCCCTTGCTTGCCCTGGTGTAGTGCCGCCACTGCACGGATGTAATGTACTGCTACTGCGTAATGAAGCATTTATGTAGCTCCACCATAAACTGATGAATGATTAACTGGAAGGCATTAGGCTTATAAGGCACGGCTGTAAAAGAGATACTCTGTCAAACACTACCTGCTAACACTGTACCTGATCTTGAGACTTAAACGGTGCCACTACTGTAACACAGAATGAATTGAACTGTGGCTTGAAGCCTCCTCCCCCCCTCAGATGGGGTTTTGATGGTCATGCAGTCAACAGATAGTGGTGTCATATAAATAATAAGTTAAAAACAATAATAATAATAACACTATTAATATAATAAAAAAATACAATAGTAATAATAATAGACAGAGTTACCATACTCTACATAACTAATCTCATTCTTGAGGGATCATTGATCATTCCTACCCTGGGGTAAAAAGAAAAATAAATAAAAATTTTTAAAAACTACTACGTTTCTTTATGCACAAGAGACTTTTAAAGTCCTGAGGGCTTATAATTTGGCATACCGTACAAAAATAAATTGCATGACACATGTGTTTATCAGATGCAATTACATGTACACATAAAGTCAACTTGACTTACTTAATTACCTACTTATTTAATATATCTGCCACAGTAGCAGAACAGTTGCAGTAGCAGCTGGAGTAGCAGTTATAGTACTTAGATATATTCCAATAGTCACGTTTTATAAACAGCTACTAACAAAAAATCAAAGGCTACAATTATATATAATATATTTACAGATCAAGAAATTCCACTTGCGACGCCTCCTCATTTGCCCCATAAGTAAGAAGGGGAAGACAGGAGACAACTTCAGAACATTTCGCAAACAGATGTTGGTTTAACGTCAGAACAAGGAACATGCCAGCTGACCACGGTTGAACTGGCACAATTCCACACTCGATTCAGAGTATAATCTGCCGAATGTTGGAACAGCCTGCTAGCAGTAAGAATGTTAGTTACCCTTGCATGGTTTGGTTGGTTGTCATCAACCCACTCTCTACTTGCCCACAAATACATCTGTAGCTAAGTACCAGTTACCTATATCACTGGAAGCCAACATTGTAAAGAAATCTGGTTTGACTGAGTCGGCTTGAAATTAACCCTGTTTGTCACAGTGGCGGCCTCTGTAAGGTTCCTTAAGGCTCTTTAAAAATATCCAGATACATAGATATTGACTGGTCCTGCAAGTCAAACTGAGTCCCTGATCGCAGAAAGCGTGCAAAGCAACATATGGTTATCTAAGGCAGACGAAGATCTTATATACTAATATTCAGGCATATTGGATCAACTATGCAAAAACCAGGAGCTTCTACCCTTGCCATCTTGTCTTCCAGCCACACCGTGAAGTCAGGCTGCAACCCTCTTTCTGTCCCACACCAGGTAAGCAGTTCTCCTAAGAATCTGCAGAAAGAAACACATTCTCCAAAGGCAAAGGCACCATAAGTAAAGAATGTTTCCAAATAAATTATTCAGGGTGTAAATTTCCAGAGGAAAATTCCCTAAATTATTTGATCCACAACCAATTTTCCCAGGGACAAATTGTCGTAGGTGAAGGAACTCCCCCAAGTCCGTTACACTATCAAGAACCAATTCCCCTAACCTTGTAACAACCTTTGGACCAAACCAGCCTCCTATCCTCACATGTAGAAGGCCTCAAGCCAAAACCCAACTCTCATCTCAGGTGATCTGGCAACGGTGTGGACGGTTGAGACAACAATGGATCACCACATTCACAGCCGACCGCCTCTGCCTCTGCCTCGGCAGGGTCCTGGTGCTCCTCGCATGGGGATCCGGAGGACGTCTCGGTTGCCAGCATCAGATCATCTCCAGCCGGGGTTACGCCCGCAGCCGAGGACGATGACGATGAGACCGGAAGTGTGGCACGGCCTTTGATACATCGACGCATATGTTTCTCGAGAGTACCGAGGACAGAGAACGGCGTGGCACAGTATTGGCATGCGTAGACGTCCTTCCCCGACCGGTTGTGAGTCTTCATGTGGCGGGTCAGCTTGCTTGACTGGGCACAAGCGTAGTGGCACAGCTGGCACCGGTACGGCTTCTCGCCGGTGTGCGAGCGTCGGTGGACCGTCAGGTTGCTGCAGTTCCTGAACACCTTGCCGCAGTACTCGCACGTATCATTGCGCAGGCGTGGCACTGGCGGAGCCACCGAAGCGGAACCATCACTGCCCGCTGACTTGCGGATCAGCAGAGGTGGTGTCGTGCTGCCGAATTTGAGCAACGGATGGTGGTGGTGTTGATGGTGATGTTTCACATCAGAGAAGGCACTTCGTGGCGACTTGGGACTTGCACCGTTGGGTCGAACCAACGGGGGCGAACGACTCTTTTCCGAAAGGTACTTGTGAAGGTCTGAGGATGAGGATGGTGGGTACCAGACCTTTAGCGCTTGGTGCAATGATGCATCTCTTCTTGCCTGGAAGCGGTTTTGTGACTGCATCTCCTCCTCAACTGATGGCTTTCCACTGATTTCTACCGCCTCCTTGGCTTTCCATTTTATCTTTGGGGCACCTTCCTCTGCATTGTCCTGATGGGCGGAGAACGGATCACCATTTATCTCTGACTGGCTCGTAAAGCTTTCATTCCTGTCAGGACACTCGAGCTTTGCTTCAATCGAAGGACCGTGGGAATTGTCAGTTCCAGTTTCAGCCGGATCTTGGTTACTGGTCTTGCAGACAAATGTCAATTCAAGGTTTCGAGCAATCTCTTCTAATGGATTAGAAAGTGAATCCATCTGGCTGATGATGACAGGATTTTCACTCTCCTTGGATATTTCATTTTGATGCGGTTCGTGTGCTGCACTCTGCATGAAATTCGAAACTCTTTCGCTTCTTTTAGGAAGGTCCTGGTGACCTTGAACACCGAATGGAAGACCATTGGATAAGAGTCCGTTCTTCTGCAACAGCAAAGCAGAACGCCGCTTTCTGATTTTCCGTCTCTTTCTTGGAAAAACATTGTCATCAATCTCTGAATTATCATCGTCGCTAATCTCGCCATCTTCATCACTTTTGTCAGAGTTCCTTACAGACACATCTTCGTTTCCGTTTGGAAGCCCATTTTCCGCTATGCTCTGCTCTTTCACGAGTGAAGTGGTACCAAGAAGCGAACTGGTGTTATGTGTATCAGTGCCAGGATGCATGAAACGGTACATCATATTAGGAGCGAGCGTGAGTGGCAATGGCAAGCCAGTGACAGAGCTAGAGCTGGCATATGAGATGGGCCTGTACGGTCCAACAAACGGCCAAAACAGGTTGGACACGCCTGAAGAACCAAGACCAGTCACATCCTTTTCGTATGGGGAGCTGCTCCCCAATGAGAAAGGCTTCCCATGCAGCAGATCACCCTTCACATCGGGCACGAGCAGGGGTGAAGACACAGGAGTTTTGGAGGGAGCAGATGAAGGCAACTGGAGCAGAGTAGGCTCTTGCAGAGTGCTTGTGAGTCGCTGGCTCGCGAGTTCACGCAGTCGTTTTGAGCAGAAGTCCAAGGCATCGCTATCCAACGTTGTGGGCGCTGGCATCTCCACCACGGACTGCAAGGCAGAGACCTTGTCAACTGGAAAGGCACGTACTAGATCCACTGAATTCATGTTTGGCAGAAATCCTAGGTTGAGGAACGGACCACGAAAGGCATGGTGAAGGTATTCGAGTGATCCTGGCAACGATGTGACAGGCAATGATGCAGGTGAAATCTGTGGTGTTGTCGCGTCTGAACCGACCGGGGACCTGCAGGTCAGAGAGGAGGAGGCGTTGCGACTTCCTAAGAGAGGTCCATTGGCAGAAGCCAGGCAGTTCTCGTCCAGGTTCACGGGCGTCACAGGATCTTTTTGAGGCAACTGTTTTCTGTGGTGCTCCTTGTCAAAGTTAGTTTTTTCTTTTTCTTCGAGAAAGACTTTGATGTGGTGGCTGTGCTGGATGTGTTGAAGCAGAAGCCAGGGAGACTGGAAGGTCTGAGGGCACATCCCGCAAGTCATAACAGAAGTGCCTGCAAATAGCACAAACCGCCAGCCATGTTACATCGAGAAAACATGTGGCATATTCAATTCTAGGTTTCAATTTTCATCACCAACACCAACACCACCATAACTGACACTATCATCACCACCACCGTGACAATAGTGATGGTGACCACAACCACAACCACCATGACTGCATACCCATACAAAGCTTATTCATTAATAATCAATTCACATATGAATCATATCAATGGCTTACCCATGGAAAGGTGCTATATAAAAATCCAATTTACAAAACACATGTGCACATACCGGGGTATCTGGATTTTAATGTCTTTATTTATACTACTTTGATCATGCAATACAAAAAACATCCTGGACTGGTTTTTGTTTTGATTAAGAGCCTGTGAATAAGCTGGTTCCTGCGACTTTGCTTTTGTGGGCGCTCTAGAAATCTCGAGTTTACGAAGACGATTACGATTACTAAACTGGAGGATGATCGGATCTTTTGCATTGCTGGGGCGCATGCATGAACTGACTTCCAGCATCTTGCCTAGACAAGGCAGCGCTTTTGTGAGGTACTTGAAAGGCCCTATATTAAGTATACATACATACATATTACATAAATTTATTCGAATGTGTTCACGTTTTCAAAAATTTGAAGCATTCTTTCACTCTTAACACCTGTGCCGACAACTGAAATTGTAAAGCAAATTAAGATGCTATATATAAGTTTTCACCACTACATCACATTCCACCACCGTACAGCATAGAAGCTTCGACTGTTCGACATGAGCTCCTCCTTCGTCTTTTCCCGCTTTTTCTCTCGGTGCTTAATAAAAGCCATAATTATGTTTGATTATGGTCTTGTTTTGTCAGGTCACAAGTGCCTCTGACAAATTTCTCTTGAAGAGGCGCTATAACAATTCATGTTTACTGTTGCAACACTGTGTATATATAAAGACTGGAATAAGTATATATACACACATTACGTCTGTACATAATTATATAGGTGGCTCACACTGGCCCTACATTCCTTCACTTTGATGATAATGCCATCCAGATTGGGAAAAACAGATTAGGTTTCCTGACGGAGGAGGCACATACGGACGGACGAACGGACGGACGGACGGACTAAATGATAAGGTACAGGGCCGATGGAAGGAAGGAAGGAAGGAAGAAGAGAATGAAGGACGACCAGCCGGACGAATCGAGGGAAGGCGGACAAGGACATACCTGGACGGACATATGGAGGGACATATGGAGGGACAGACGGACGGACAGGCAGAAGAAAGGACCAGAAGAGAAAGACGGAATCAACCTGCAGAGCTGGAGATCCGCTGGGCAATCGAGGTTGGAAGGCCAGCAGCAGGAGCCGCCAGAGGCCAGGCCAAGCCTCAGGCCAATCGCGAATACCTACCACACACGGACCATATCATGGCACACAGACGCTGCTGCTGCTGCTGCCTGCCCAAGCTAATACGGACGTATATTTAAGCTATACCTTCCTTCTTCCACGATCACCAAGCGGTCTAGGCTGGCCCTCCCTCCCTCGCTCGCTCCCTCCTTCCCACTGACTGCGGAGTCAATGACCGCTTCAGAAAATCTTACAGGAACTGCTCACTCCCACTCAAAATGTTTGCAGGACGCTGGGTAAAGAAGTAAAAAGCTAATTTTTAGTCTGCCCGTCTGTTCGTTCGTCCGTCTGTCTGTCTGTGTATCCGACCGTATCTCTCTACTGTGTCGGTCTACCTCTCTGTCTAACTGCCTGTCTGTTTGGTTGGCTACATGTCTGGCACTCGCAAGGCGGCGGCAGGCGCGTGCGGTTAGACCCGGCTGCAGAGCGACAGTAGAGGCAAACGACCTTAAACGTCTACAGCTGGGTAACGACTTAACGTCCGAACCAGTCTGTCGTCCTCTGCTGCTGCATATGGTAACTCTTTCACATTTCGGCCACACGCGAAGGGATCATACCAGCAGATAGATAAGCTAATCCCCTGATACAACCATTTGTTATTCACTCGCCCCAGCTGTCACCAGGACACCCAAACATCACCAATATCACTCCCGTCTTGAAATCACTCCACTGGCTGAAAATTTCTTAGCGCAGCCACTTCAAAGTCCTATTGCTAACCTACAACTCAATGCAATACTCCCGGTTAAAATACCTTCACGAACTCTTCACCATCCAGTCACCCCCGCTTTACGTGATCATCGTCCTACCTCACTCTCTCCCGTCCACCGGTCGCTTCTCGCCTCAACTTCTCCAACCGATCCATATACCACACTGCACCTCAACTCTGGAATTAACTTCCCTCTGAATTCCACAAATTCTCTGTTCCTCCGCCACTCAATCATCATCTATTCGTGCTTCTCTATATACTTATCCCCCTACATGTTTTCCCCTTCCGACTGAAGTCTCACGTCCTCAAGAATTCCTACCATAATCCATATGATCTTTCATCCTCAAAGCTTTCTCGTCCTCAACAAACTCGCCATAATAGCTGCTCCGAATCTTCTCTCTAGTCCCTCTGGCAATCGGACTCGTACGGCCACTGAACATCGATCTCTGTACAACCCCTCTGATATAACGCAGGGCTTGTGAATAAGCTGGTGCCCTGGGCTTAGCTTTATAGTAGAGCTTGAGAAATTTGGGGTTTACTTTTACGAAGTGTATGAAGCTTTGGCGACTTCAAACTTTTTCGCCTACGCATGTAAGGGCGGTAGCCAATCCTCTGTCTGGTTCTGCTTCAGCAGGGCGTCCAACTTAGTGTTGGGGTTCCATCCAGAGCATCAGCAGGCTACACGGGGTAGACGGAGCAAACGCCCACAAGCGATCTAATTTAAGCCCTGGTCACGAGGTCATCTGTCTCCGGCTCTCAACGCTTATGATTGATCGCTGAGAAAAAGGCGGAGGGATCTGGCGTAGAGGTCGCGTGAGGTCATTCCGAATGCTGGCGTTGGACTCCGTTGGAAGCCAGACTGGTAAGACTGCGTTTGGCGGGAAAGATGCTCGACCTGACCCATACCGCTTTGCCGTTGAAGGTTGACGAGCGGCCGAAGCAGGGTTGGGGATGGAGAGTGCGAGGGAGGGTGGGGTGAATTAGGCGGGAAAGTTGAATGAAAGGGTGGGAGTGTATGGGGAGAGAGATGTAGGGCTAGAGGAGTGGGTAAAGAGTGAGGCCTAGCAGAGTAGCAAAGCGAGGCCGGGATATATGGAGAGTAAGGTTAAGGAGGGGGCGGAAAAGAATAATGTATAGTGGGGAGAACGAGCCTGCAGCAGTGTGCGGAGGGTATGCGTGGCAATGTAGTGAGGTAACAATACAGAGGGGTTCATGTCATGATAGTCCAGTGGTTAGCCTGCTGGGCTGTCAACCAAGAGGTTGGGGCTTCATATCCCTCTATGTTCTCGCATCCAATCCATGCAGCTTTAATGCCTGCACTGACCACCACACTGTCAGGGGCCCTGTGGGGCGATAAGCAGCGATGGAGAGCTGGACACAGGGCCTGCTATTCTGAGGCTAAGAAATCTGAAGTCGCCAACACTTAATCCCCATGGCTGCCTCTCATGACTAGCTTCAGAGGCTGCTGTTCCTCTGACTACACATTGTATATTGCAAGTATGTACATACATGAATAATTTGCATAGAGTCTTGCAAAGGCACTGGTAAATTCTAGCAAGGCAAGGTAACTAGTAAATGCTAGTGAAATACGGTACTATACATGGTAAAGTATGCTGAGGTAATCGAAGATGCCTGGTGAGGGTAGTAAATGTCTAGTTGTGTACGATATATGACCAACCTAAATCCTACATTAAAGACAAACCTGGTTTCTTGTTGAAGGTCAAAGCACCTCCGTCCTTTTCACAATTGTCCCTCGTCTTGTTCTTTTCCTCGCCCATGACCAATTCGTTGACTGCATCCTCGACAAAAGGAGTTTCGGCCTTGTTGAACCGGAAAACCGAGGAAACCCTTGTTCGAGTGGCCTCTTCTGTGTCCTTATCCTCTGAGGACATGGCCTCGTCATTGGCCTTCGAAGACACGGCTTCATCCTTGGCCTCGTCCTCATCGTCGTCATGGTGTCTGGTGGAATCTGTGGTGCTGTCCTTGGTGCAGCCATGAGCCTTGTGGAAGATGAAGTCAACAATGGACGTCAGAGTGAACTCCTTCAGACAAAGGCCACACGTCAGAAAGTCCGGAGCAGGATCAACTGCACACAGAAAATTAACTAACAAATAAATAATTAATATTATTAACTGCTAATCTAAACAGCTTTATTCAACTAAATACTCCTTCAGCCTCATCTGCTATTGTAGCACAACTACTACTAGTAGGCCTACTAGAACTACTACTAGTACTAGAACTGCTACTATGGTAGGAGTAGTACTACTAGTAGTAGTGGTACTACTACCAATAATATTAATACTAACAATAATTATAATAAATGTGTTGTACCTGGGGTATAAGTAATAAGAGTAGATGGCTTATAGAATAAATAATGGCTGGCAGTATATGGTCATTATACTCATTATCACTGAGTTGCCTAGGCCCTATGGGGCACAGATGAAGTCAAAATCTCAAACCAGATTTCCTTACATTTTCCTTTGGTAAACAGAGTAATGTTCAAAGATTTTTATTATCTTTGGAACTTTTTAAGGAACCTGAAGAGTCATATCTACATTGGGTTAAAAATAATAATAGCGCTTCAAAGCGATCGCTTCAAAGCAATCGCTTCGCACTTCTGCCACTGAGCACATCAATGAAGACTAGCCATCTCTCAGAAATATGCTACACTATTTTTATAATCCCCAGAGGTCATAATATGTACCTTAGGTAAACAAATAATACTAATGATAATGATAATAACAATAATAATAATAATAATAATAATAATAATAATAATAATAATAATAATAATAATAAGTGGTAGATGATATTATTTAATACTATATCAAATAAAAAATAAATAATGGTATTTGTATTTCATTATTATTAAGAAAACAATTTATTCAGTACAAGAATTAAAACGTACTAGTTACATCATATTGCAATCTTCAAAAGCATGCTTGCTGACTGACTCACTCTCACGCAATCATTCACTCATTCAGTCATTCGCCAGCTTGTTCACTGGTCCACTCACTCGCTTACAAGTAAAACTATTATTTTCCGTGGCTTGAGCCGAGAGTATAACTAAGTTGGATACTGTGAAGAAGCTCAATAAAATTGGTATGGATGAATTCAGCTGAAAGAGATAAATTTCATACTATAACAAACCTCACCTTTGCCATCTGCCCTCATCTGGGGTCTGAATCTGGCCTTCGATCTGGGGACTGACAGGCAAGAACAGACAGACAGATGAGGTAGAGATGGGGTAGAGACTCAGTCTGGAGGGGGTTGGACAGTCAGTTGGAGTCATAAACCTGCAGCCCGGCAAAATGCTGTTAACCTCACAGCCAGGCTTCAATAAATCCAGGACAAGTGTGTCTGTCTCTCTTTTCCCTCTCCTAATGTCTGCTAGTCTCTCTTATGCTCTGTCTTTGTCTCTAATTTCTGGCTCCCTCCCTCCCTCCCCCTCTGTCTGTCTGTCTGTCTACCTACCTACCTACTTAACTACCTACCTACCTACCTACTAACCTACCTTCCCACTGTCTGCCTACCTAACTGTATGTACCTACCTACTTCTCTTGCCCAGGCAAGTGTAGCCGTCCGCAGAGGGAGCATTTGCTCCCCTGAATTTTGCAATTGTTATTCAGGAATAAGAATCAGACTTCAGTCATACAAAATTTAATTATGTATTAGTTTTTAACAATGAATGGCTCTATGATTTCTCACGCTTTAATCAAAACTAGCCAACATGACCTAAAAATGTAAAATATATAAAAACACTTCATATGGTCCCAGTCTATGGTCATTCCAGAGAAAACAGTCCACATCAAACTGTCCTAATGTAACAAGCATGACATCATATACATGTAATGGAATGTAATATCTTGCGATGTAATGTTATTAATAGTGCCTTCAAAGTGCCTCTTGAATACATAAAGCTATATTATGGCGAGGAACGTATAGGAAAACGTATGGCTAGGAAAGGATGTGGTAATATATAGGGCGATGTGAGTTAAGGTATTTAGTAAAATTGGTTCATCAACTAATCAAACAGTAATACCTCGATTGTGCAGAGGAGGTAGTACTCTGTATAACTCCACAGTGGTAATATTTAGACAGTAGTACCTCAACCTGGAGGATTGAGGTCCAAGTGGTAATGTAATATATCTTGACCGGGACAAGAACGTGTCACCATTGACACGGCAGTAATAACTTGATAATTATAAATAACTAAAACCCCAGAATGAAAGAGGAAAAGGAGGATGTTATACCACATAATAGATTGGAGGTAATATCTCAGATCGATTGTATTCTAAGGCCCACTCCCTCAAAGTAAAAATACATGGTTAACACCCCACCCCATCCTCCAACAACCCACCACCCCCTCCGTTAGCTAGCCAGGGCATATGGCTGACGTCGTCAGGCCAAAGGCAGTCGACAGGTGTCCAGGTCGACCAGGTACAAAGTCGTCTCTCTCGACCACAGACGGACGACGGACGGGCGGCCACTCGCTTCATGGACGACGCTCATCTCATTCAACTGCTATGACGCAAAAGGCGGAACGCAAGCGGGCCATCACGGACACCTATACACAACGGCAACTGCTCACAAAACGCACAACTTGATTGATGATGATCATCGATGATTCAACTTTTAAAGTGCTGTCAATGGCACTTCGTCGTAGTGCGAATCACTATATAATGTAGTGTTACATTACACTTCAACGCCGGTGTAATCACAATCGCATCTTAACCCCTTAATTTAATTGCTTGAAGCTTATGCTGTAACGTAAATCGCGAAAATTTCTCAAACCCCCACAGAAGCTGTGACGTTTAAGATGAATTGCACTCAACTACGGTTGCACTCAACTACCGTTGCAACAACAGGCTCCAGATGTTTTGCATAATTTGCATTAACCTACCATTACAAAGAACTACAAACCGTTTAAAATTCCTAGCATCCCACTACCATTATACAGCATGCTACTACCATTATACAGAAGTCTGTAGCGTTTCGCTTTCACATGCTACTGAAGAGAAGTTGGTGGTCAGGTGCGACCGTTCGAAGGTGCTCAGCGGGCGCATATCTCGCGGTGATCTCTTGCGTGCAAGCTAATCAATAAGGCGGACAGGAGGATTCAACGGCGTCCGACCCTCGCCAGAGGGCGACCTCCCGCTACTCCGTCGCTTTTAGCATATAGGGCGCATCTTCAGCATGAGGAGGACAAGGATAAGGAGGAAGAGGAGGACAAGGATACGGAGGAAGAGGAGGACAAGGATAAGGAGGAAGAGGAGTACAAGGATAAGGAGGAAGAGGAGGACAAGGATAAGGAGGAAGAGGAGGACAAGGATAAGGAGGAAGAGGAGTGGGTTGACGAAAAGGAAAAACAACAGGCGAAATAAGACAGACATGGAAAGAGAGAGGGTATACGATACGGGAGTAGGATGAGGAGGACGAAAAGGCAGACGAAAAGAAAAAGGGCCAACAGGAAGAGAGCGAGAAAGAAGAGGACAAAGACAGGAGATGAAGAAGAGGACGACGAGGAAGACAACAAGAATGACGAATATGAGGATAAGAAGAACACGGCAGAGGAATGAGGCAAAGAAAGAAAAGACGGAGGAAGAGGATGACACGGATACTGGTGAGGACAACGAGGGAATGCAGAAGAACTGGAAAAACGGGGAGGATGAATAAGAGGAAAAGGACGTCAAGGGCAGAGGAGGACAAGATAGGAGTGCCACGGTGAGAAGAGCAGAAATGGCAAGACGGTGGACATGATGCAGAGTAAGAACTAAGAACCGGAATAGGATGAGGAAAATAGGACAAAGAGGACGACTAAGGACTAAGGAGGCCGAGTCAACAATGCCGATAGAAAATAGCACTTGGGGAGGAGGAGAGAAATCAATGGACTTAGGTTCATCAATTGCATGTCATTGCCTTCTGACTGAACACAGCAATGATATAACAATTTGCTTTTCTTTATTCAGAATATAAAGTAGTAAGCAAATACACTTCTAAAAGTCCTCTTAAGTTTTACAGCTGTCTTATGCATACACCTCTCATTAGCAAATGAATACACAATTAAATAATAAATAGCAATTAAATAAATAGAAAATAAATAGCAAATAAATACTCATATCCAAATCTTGTCAAGTTGTTTTGAGGTATACCACACAAATCCTAATGTTAAACTCTACTGGAGGACACTGAACAATTACGACCCCAAAACTCCCAGCCACTCCTCGCCCCATCCCACCACCCCACTCACTAATCATACATCACATTCAGTCCAGGTCGCTTTGACAATCGTTTAGGCCATTCAGACAGAGTTTTCAAAGGTAGGCCTTTCAAGGCGACGGCCAATATCTGGACAAACCCATGAGTCAGCCGACTAGACTGAAATCTTACTCACGCCACATCTAGCCAGCAACTGTCCCGACCTCTGTCGACCAAGTGACACTTACAGTCTGCAAGATACTTGCCTATAAAAACTGCCGAACAGCACCTCAGAAAGTTAGAATTGGAAAAATAAGTATCTTAAGCTACCTCTGAGGCAGGCATGGGTATGAAGTGTTAGTGACTTCGTTTTCTTGGCCTCGGCATATAAAGGCGGGCGGCTAATCCTCTCCCTCACCATCTCATCTTCCCACCCACAGTGTACTCATTATATCTGAGTTGGCTAGGGGATGCAGAAATCTTAACCAAATTTTTGCCCTGGCAGGGATTTGAACCTCTGACCTCTCAAAGTCTGACAGTCCAGCATGCTAACCACTACATTATCGAGTGTCCCCAACTTACAACTTTCCTTAAAAGGTACAATAACTAGTGGTTTGGTACGGTCATATGAAAAGGTTTAGTATGGTAAAATATGGTATTGCACACTAAGGTTACGTAAAGAAGGTTTGCTATTATAACTTAACTTTGATCAATCTCGACAAGCAGTGATGAGGTAAGAGATAAGGTACTGGAAACGAAAGAAAGCAAACCTTTGATAGACCCAAAGACATGGTATATGGTACAAGGTAAACACACGAAAACCAAGAAAAGGTTTGCTAACATATGGTATAAGGCAACCCAAAGTGTACCAAAATAAGGTAAAGGCAAGATATTCTTTGGTAAACTGTGATAGCTAAGTTTGTGTAGACTGTAGAGTGCTCATAAAGGTCCTGTAATCACACATCCATGTCTGCCAGCATCCATGTCTGCCACTGCATCCCAAAACATCCATCGCTTATATATATATGTATATATATATATATATATATATATATATATATATATATATATATATATATATATATATATGATAACATATAGATGGCACAGGCAGAACCGGAATGCAGCTCAAACTGTCTGCATCAGCGGTCAAAATGTCTGCCTAGGCCGGGATCTGATCCTGTGATCGTTGGACTCACACACGACCGACCACGATACTACCACAGCTTCTGCCTGCAGGTCTCTTACTCAGGTGGCTGAAAACCAGGCACAGAATGAAGCGCATCTGACCAAAGGAATGGCCTGGAAATAAGTCATGTCAACATGCATTCTTGGCTAAACAAGCTACCTTATAAACATCCACAAAATTCTCCCACTTGGTACTAAAATTTTATAGTGCCAAATTATAACATTACTGTGCTACAACGATAGGGGCTAAGTCTGGACAAAGCCTTAATAATTATGTACATATGTATGCTTGCGTGCATGTATCCTTAGTCGATTAAGTATGTATGTGTGTAGGCATCTCAGAGTGCCTCTAATGAGTTTTTGTTTCAGTTATGCGATAACAATTAGTGATTGCAATTACAATAGGCAGATGCGTAAGCAAAATATTATGTATGCATATTTCTAGACCCTTAATGCAAAGCTTTTCACACAGTTCACAAAAGTCTATGCTAGCCACAATGTGCACAGTATACTATTTCGGTATGTATGCAAGTTTGTATATGAATGTATCTATGATGCATGAGTACATGCACATAAATATATCTACTGGTATCTGTAAATGTATGTATCCAAGCATGTTTACTTATTTACTCATGTAACAAATAAGTTAAATGCCTTACTTAATAATAACTTAAATAAATCACTTAATAAATCAATAAGTAAATCTGACAGCACCTGCATTTGTAGGTAAATCACTTATATAGCACGGAAGACCTCCCAAAGTCACAAGGGTTTGGGGTCACATATGGGGTCACATGACGTGGGTGACAGGTGACCCGGACACAGGTCATCTGACAGAAGGGTTACAGTATATTGATCGCCCAAGAGTGGAAAATGCCTAAAGGAACGAGTTTAGGATTGAAACATGCAAGTGGCCGGTTTGGTCAGCCTAGTTCATTCTGAAGTTGTACGTATGCTAGTATATACAAATGTGTATGTACGCTAGTATACATATATATACTGCATATACAATTATTATACATATATATATATATATATTATTTATATATATGCTACTGTGCATACATGTAAGTGTGCCTGTATTTGTGTATGCAAAAAAGTGTATGTGTATGTATGTGTGTGCGCATTACGGTTTACCCAAGGTACACATGATGACTCGGGTTAAAAAAGTTGGGATAGCTTTCTTCTGGAATGGCTAGATTATTACATTAATTATTATCATTATTGTTATTATTATTATTAATTATTATTATTATTATTATTATTAATTATTATTATTATTATTAATTAATTATTAGGGCTGTACTGATTTTAAAAAAATTAATCAATTAATCACCAAAAATTAAATCGATTAATCGATTAAATTCGACTAATTTGATATCTGTTACATAATGAAAGAAAAAGTGGTAAAAATGTAATCACTGAGTCAGTTACTACTCCTTTCTTTCTACAAAAAACTTCAATCATTCCACACGCTGAAGGTGATACGTCAGCAACGTGTTTGAACCACATTAAGCGAGCTGTTTATTGCAACGAAGAGAGTTAAATTTGTCTCCATCTTTAACTTTTCCATCAACATTTGCCTTAAATGCGAAATGATTGTTTAATTTTCCACTCAAATGTTTCACATTAACATGGTTTGCTGTTGTTTACTCCGGAAATGGGCCGCTCGATATCATGAAATACTTTAAAAAAATTAATAGAATAAGCCGAAATTAGCCGATTAAAATTTTAACGATTAATCGATTAATTAATCGTTAAACTTTGCAGCCCTATTAATTACTATGATTATGATAATTATTATTATTATTATTAATCAGATACTCTAATATAACCAGTTGCCAAACTGCACTCTGGTGAACAAGCATCAGCAATTTAAATACATAGACATCAAAATCTATAGATCTAGGACCAGTTGGATGATACGACTAGATTAATTAATATTAACATTCTGACTATATATAAATGTTTTCCTCATTTGGCTGTCTGCTTTTGGCAGCACCCGGTCATGGCGTCTGGGATGTAGGCTGTAAACCGTTGGCTTTGCTGGGGGGGGACCCATGGAGGACATGTCCCGGTATTCCAAGAATCTCTGAAAACAGGTGGTCATCGGTTAAGGAAGAAACGGAGTAATTAAGAAATTAACAAAGCATCTTTTAAGTTCCTGCAAAAGGTGCTGAAACAAGTGCACAATGAGTATTTATACAGCATTGTTTCTGATAGGTCATGACCCACTTGACAGACATCAGCTTTAATCCGGCGTTTGAGTTCGATGGTCATTTTAGAAGTTGGGGCCAACAGTGTTTGCCGTCAACTTGACCAGGGCATGGTCCGAGTGTCATTGCTGGCCTTCGTGAGCATGGACAAATGGGGTAAGGACAATTTAAGGACTAAAAGATTGAAACAAACAGAGTAATTAAGAGATTAAAAGATCCAAACATTACACTTAATGAATAACACATAGACAATAGCTACGTTCAGTGCTTTGAAAGAATCAGGCAACATGGATATATTTGCAGACCAGCATGGCTGCAGCCATAAGATGTCGTCATTAAACACTGTCTAATGATCAATAAACAATGCAGTTACCACCCACCAAGGGTTATCACTGATACCCTGTACCATACTGTCAGTGGTCTAGCATCTTACGGTGGAATGCCTCACACCTATCTTCCGTCTCTATAGACTCGCGGATCTTGGCTTGTGATTTCCATGGCATAATTGATCTTGATTATTTTTTATCCATCTACTTTAACTTACGCAAATCTTGTTTGTTTGTTTGTTTCTTTGAGCCACAGGCTAAAAAGTCAAATCTTGCGACGACTAATTCGATCACTTACAATCATTCAATCGTCCTGAAACTTGGCAGATAGACTCGCCCTCGCAGACACTTCATTCTATAAAAATTTCAGCTCCCCAAAAAAGGCTAGCTTATAGAATCGGGGACTCAAATTTTCGAATCGGGGAATCCCCTTTTCCGATAAGCAGCGTTGTCATTGGCCAGAGTTGTCATTGGCCGCAACAAAACGGGTGCGCTGCCTGATTAAACGCAAGCTATGTTGTAAAATGAACGCGGACTATATATTTGTAGAGGTAACTGCTTCGTAAGACGCATTATAGGATAGTAGATGGATATAGTAAAAAACTTTGTTTTTTACGGGCTGTATTTTATTATCCATCTAGTTTAACTTGCGGGAATCTTGTTGATTGATTGATTGCTTGAGCCACAGGCTAAAAAGTCAAATCTTGCGACGACTAATTCGATCACTTACAATCATTCAATCGTCATGAAACTTGGCAGATAGACTCGCCCTCGCAGACACTTCATTCTATCAAAATTTCAGCTCCCCAAAAAGGCTAGCTTATAGAATCGGGAACTCAACTTTTCGAATCGGGGAATCCCCTTTTCCGATACGCAGCGTTGCCATTGGCCAGCGTTGCCATTGGCCGCAACAAAAACGGGCGCGCTGCCTCATTAAACGCATGCTATGTCGTAAAATGAACGCGGACTATATATTTGTAGAGGTAACTGCTTCATAAGACGCATTATAGGATACTAGATGGACATAGTAAAAAACTTTGTTTTTACGGGCTGTATTTTATATCATAATTAACTCATGGATCTTGACTGTTTATGTCTACTAGAGGTTAATGAACTCAGAATGTGATTTTCTAAGAAGTGGAGTTATTAACTGATGCCTTCATGTGCAATATGATAATGGCACAAAATAAAGAAAGTTTCGGATTAGATCAGATAAGATTAACTATAAGAGGTACATGTACTGAGTTCTTGCCCCAGAATCACATTTCTGTTGGATTTTGTGCATGCTACAAAGCTTCGTAATAACAGCAATGCAACAGAAATAATTATGAGCATATCAAACTTGACTCTGTGGTAGGGAATCAAACCTAAAACCTTTGCATGCTGCCCACACACCTAAAGCATTACATATCTGTGTATGTATTTTGATATTTATGTAACATCTTTTAAGAGCCTGCCACAAGCAATGGACACCAGCATCATGACGTCTGAACCGATTCATATGACTCTGGTGAGTATGAAGAAATTTGCATAGATCAGTGTCTGCCTAATTGCAACTGTTTAAGTTTCTGATAACTTCCAGAGGCTATAATAATGTCTGGAGATAAGCAACAGTGCCTGGACTGTGCAATATTATAAGACAATTTACGCCTGTGAGCTTTTAGCCACATTAGTGTTTGCAGCTTCCAGACATCAAGTTTAAGAATATAAACTCCTTTCACACATACACACTAATCATATACCGCTTTGGGCAGATCAAAACCAGATCAAAAACAAACCTGCCTCAAAGCAATTAAAAATAAACAATTAACACCAAAAGATAAGTTACATAACTACTTTGTAGACATATTCCAGGTTTACCCTCATTTGACCCCGAACCAATGTACCTCCAAACAAGTGTGGATGATGCCAGAAGTTTCTAAGGAGAGCCAAACTTAACACAGTCTGAGTATGTATGATGAAATATTTTGACAACTTTTTGACAATGTGAACTTTGTTTTAAGGTCCCAAGATGACTAGTTATCAACCACACATTGCATGATCATCATAAATGACTGTCATTATTGTCATCATAATGATATCACTTCTAAAACGAATGACATTACCTACATGTATGACATCACCTTATTTATCACACCACAAACATTAAACTGTTGCTAGTGTCAGTTGAAAGAGATATGGATATCATAACAGTAAACATCTACAGCAGTTGCAAGGTTTCCTAAAAGGCACTTAAATACGTATCCAGGAACAAAATGCAGACATACATATATATATACATCCACATATACATAGGTAAAATGCATACATACATAAAACGTCATCATCATCATCATCATAATCATCATCATCATCAGCATCATCAGTTCCTGATGCCATTCATTTGGCGGCGATGGGTACAAATAAATGATCTCCATTTTGGACTCGGTCATTTGTCGAGTCCATTGCTCCCCTTAGTGTCCGTCCCAGTGATGCTATGTCCTCATTTATATTATCTATCCGGTTACATGTCGATAGTCCGAAGGTTCGATAGTCCGAAGGTTCCATAGTCTGAAGATTCTGTAGTCCAACAATAATCCGACATAAAATCGTCACATGAATCCAGCTTCTACTTACAATACGATATCGTTTACTTACACTGCGATATCTCTTCATGATTCCAACTTCCATGTAAGCAGGATTATTTTTGTCAATCCAACTTCTATTTAAGCAAGAATTCTGTTAATTAATCCAACTTCTACTCAAGCAAGAATTACTTCATCCATCAAGCTACTACAAATCTTCAGACTATATGAACCTTCAGACTATCGACCTGCAGTTACCATCAATCCAGTGTATACTGGTCTGCCTTTGTTTCTTTTTCCTTTGAGTCTTATAAATAAATACATACAAATATACATACACTCATGCATCCAAAGCACTTCAATTTACACAAAACCTGTCTTGACAATTACTTTAAAGTACAATGTATTTTCACATAACATGGCATTTATAGAGCGCTTCAAAGTTTCGACTGACCTGATTCGACGTGAACCTGCTTCTTCTGCGGCTGTCTCGCTTTACGACGCGATGACATCTGGTTCACACGATGGCGCTTCAAAACTTAGCGCTACATCATCATCTTCCTTGTTGCCATGTCGTTCTTCAAATCTTTTCCGGCGATTCGCAGTTTTTCTTGCGGAAACGGCCAGCGAAAGCATGAAACGTCGTTGGCCAGTCAGCCAGTCAGTTGGCCAGTCAGCCAGTCAGTTGGCCTCCTGCCACTTCAGTGGGACGCCAGTTGGTCCTCCTCCTGTCCGGCCGTCTACTGGCTATGAGGTCGCCTTCGTATCGCTACCCGCTCGTAGGCCCACTAGCAAAGTAACTTGATCCAGGCGTGGTGTTTCGGCCGCAGTATACGCAACCCTACGGTTACATTTGACCCTGAATCGTGATCGTGGGTTTCAAAGAGCGGTAAAACGCGAGCAGACGATCCCCGGTCCAACCGTCGTCGACCGTTTCAAATTAAGCGCCACACGAACTCCGACATTTTCCGTTTCGCGTAATTCGATATTCTCTTCCGTTTATTCCTCTTCTTCGTGCACCTGAAATGATATCAAAGAAGCCGACTTTTAACATCAAAGACCAACGACCAAAAGATCTCCCTAAGTGACCCTAACATTTTCGACACCTCAAAAGAGGCATCCGTTCACTGAGAACCAAGAGGAGTAGGCTATGACTTTTGACTCTTGCCTTCTAGGAAGAGAAGGCACATTCGCTTCAGTTAACCTAGCGATATACTTTAAAGCTAAGCGCCGGAAATTAATTCTAATTCACGAGCGCTGCGTCATGTCAGAAGGGTTGTCCAGAGATGTCCAAGTGAAGATCCGAGTTAGTTTGCCGGAGAGATCAGAGAGAGGAAGCAGAGGAGATGCTAAGGAAGGCGGTTTCTTCGACGACGAGAAACATGGGATGGCGGAAGATAGGATGATGGATTGGAATAGGAATTCTTGAAGACGGTGAACTTAAATTTGGAGCGAAAACCTGTGGGACAATGGGGTGATAAGTAAAGGTGCCTGACGCAGATAATGATGATGGGTGAGCGGCGGTATTGGTGGGGGAACTGAGAATTTGAGGAATTTAGAGGAATGTAGTTCCAGAGGTGCAGTGTGGCATATGGTAGAACTTAAGCGAGTAGTGACGGGGGACAGGAGATAGTGATACGAGGATGATCGGGTAGAACGGGCTGGCTGGATGCTGAAGAGTCCGCGAAGGTACTTGGGCTGGAGCCTGGAAGTATTGTATACTAGGGAGTTATAATTATGCTAGCGATAGGACTTTGAAGTGGATGCACTCTAGTGAAGTGATTTAAGAACGGGAATTCTATGGTGATGCTTCTGTGTCCTGGTGACAGCTCGGGCAAGACAATTTTGGATGAGTTCTATAGGGGCTTAGTTCGGGTGGATTAATTCGAGGTTGAGGAAAACGGAATTACAATAATCAAACTTGGAGTGGACAATGGAGGTAGCGATAGTGGATGCAGTTTCCAAGTCAAGCATTGCACGGGTCGAATGCGGCGGAGGTCACGAATGTGCATGAAGCAGATTCGCGAGAAGTCAGAGACGTTAGCATAATTATTAGAGAAGTAGATTTGTGGATCAAAGGTAACGCCAGCCAAGATTGCGCAGAGAGGAATCGGAGGTAAAAGTGAGAGATGAGAAGTTGATGGACCGACCCTTCCATACACCTTATGGAAGGGTTTGAGCTTTCTGGGTCTGATCTGGGAGGCTGTTGTTGCATGGTTAAGGCAGAGGAGGTTGGAACTTGGAAGACATCCATTTAGAGATTATATTAACCACACTAAGGACGATTAGATTAATCACATCGAGCTTGATAAGCAGCCACTTGTCTGTACGGAGACGTGAAGTGTTAGATTTTACTTTTATCTCAGTTTCGGCACATGAGGGCAGGTGTCCACTGTCCAGTCCTCTATCTGGCCGTCTGATCTTCCGTCTGACAGTGTATGGTCAGAGAACTAATGCTGAGGCACAGATGGAGCCAGAATCTCAACAAATTTCTGCCCTGGCATAGATACGACCTCTCGGAGGACAATCCAGCATAGGCCTACTAACCTTACTTAATATCGTTTATTTAACGACGCCGTCATATCGACGATGATAGGCGTAGCATACTAACCAAGCCTTGGCCCATCCCTATACCTTCTACGAGTGAATTCATCATCGCCATCATCATAATCATGAGCATCATCATCATTCATTCATTCATTCATTCGGGAATTTATATAGCGCCCCTTCAAGGAAACTACTCAGAGGCACTCCCGACTCCACCGCACCCAAAAAGAACAGTTTTGAGTTTAGTAAGGAAAGTTTCAAGCAGACTCCCAGGGTGTAGACCATCTCTAGAGGAAGACCATTCCAGATCACTGGGCCTGTCACAGAAAAAGCTCGGTTCATCATCATCATCATCATCATCATCATCATCATCATCATCATCATCATCATCATCAAAATGTAATTTTACTGAACATTTTGTGCAGTTATGCTCGTGAATAAGCTGGTGCCCTGCGCTTAGCTTTAGAGTAGCGCTTTAGAAATTTGAAGTATATGATTACTGCAGTTTACAGATAGACGATAAATAATAATGAATGTGCTACAGAACGAACTCAATCGAGAGATTTCTCGACCATTCTTTCAGTCACTCTCTTCTTTAGCACAATGAAAGGAGTCTGAACCTCTGCCGTCAATGTTATAATCTTCGAAATCACAGACCAATCGGAGTTAGCAAGTTTACACATTGGATTTAGATGCCATGAAAAGGGGGGAGGTTGACGATGAACATGCGCCGTGGACTCGACCCCCATCGCCAGTTAAATGCAAGCTTACAATACACCCAATTGCGGGAGGCAGGGTGGCTGACACGCACACGCTTTCGCCTTTCCCCATTCGGTTCTGCATGGGTTCTGTTTCCCCAAAGTTCAATGACCTCTGTGAATTTCATCTGAGACGCGCGGGCCACTTAAATCGCTCAGCACCAAATTCCGTCAGAGTCATTGTCATAATCGACAAAGTCGTCATCGTCGTCAGCATTAAGCACCACCGTCGCTATTATCACAGTTGCAGTTATCATCATCATCATCATAATCATAATCATAATCATAATCATCATCATCATCATCATCATCATCATCATCATCATCATCACAATCACAATCACTAATATCACCATTATTCATCATCGTTGTAGTCTTCAACATCACAGTCATCATCATTGTTATTCATCATCTTCGTTGTCTTTATCATATCTGTCGTCAATATCACCATCATCCCACGCAAGAAACCACGCACACAACACCCTGCTCACTTTTTAACCTTTGACCCCAGACCCCTTCCCGCCAACCACCAGCCGGCCAACACTTTCCGCCAAGCAGCTATATAGCCTAACTGTCCCGCAAAGACAAAGACCTCGCTTTGAACGCCACCACTCTTCCTTCATTATACTGCGCAATAATTATTATTGTTATTATTGTTGTTGTTGTTATTATTATTTTCATTATTCACCGTCCAGTCCTGCCTGCATGAAACGCGCATGTTTTCTTAGCGCAAAGTCGCAAACCACCTCCATTACCATACTCTCCCTCCTTCCACCCTGACTCCCTCCCCGCAGCCCAGAGTACCCACGCAATGGCCCAGCCCGCCCAGCCACGCCTTCGGTCTAGACCAAGATCCTTCCACTCACGTTAGTGGAGTAATCTTGGGTCTAGACCATATAGACCACGGAGCGTGCCATATGCGCACGGTATTATCGCCCAGCGACCCATAGTGCACCGCGCGGCCGCAGCGTTTACGCACGCGGCGGAGGCCTGTAAGACTGCGTAACCCAGTCTTGACCGAAACAACTGCACACGCCGCCCGCCAGACCATTCGTCCGTCCGATCCAAAGACTTCCTACCATTAGCATACCGGCAGAAATCCGCTACAAGCGCCCATGCAACTTTGAATGACGTTGATGGCTTATGCATACATTAACGAATAATATTATAGCCTTCAAATTAAGCTTATCTCGTGATGATACAAAGCAGTCTTGGGATACATTCTTCACTATAACATACGGTATAATTAATTAAATATAATATAAATGTAAATCTGTAATGTTAAAAAATAATATAATATAATCAACACATCATCATCAATGGCGTGCCCCGTCTGCGAGGCGTTTCCGTTTCGATGACTTTACCAGTCGTCCCGGTCTGGGTTCGTCTCCCGCAGGATTTGTGTGGGCCAAAGTTCGGTAGTGAAATTTGCCTCTGCCATCCGGGTCCAACATAATATTGCATAATACCATATGCAGTAACATAACAGCATATATAATACAATATACACGTAATAAGACAATTTATATAACGCTGTAACTCAGTCGAGAGTGAATTAAAGTGTTCTTTACAACGAAATTCACGTCCGTAACCGCGACAGAAGTATTTCAAGTGGTCGACTGATCAGAAAGGCGCTACACAAATCAAAATCTTGACGACGCGAGACGACGCTTTGGTCAGTAGGAAATAGTACACCCCAGAGGATACATGGTCGGAACAAGGGCGGAATACCAATTACATCGCGCTAGAGCTTATGAGTGCGAATAAATGCGTTAGTCCATTTCATACATTTTTCAAAGCTAATGCTTCTTACATCACATTAAATCGCGTTACATTCCCATGCGCAACGGCAGAGCCATCTTGCTGTCATGCACTAACGTACGGAAAGTTCTCGCTCATATGCTCATAGATGAGGCGTCCACGACGCCCAGCCGATGTCTCTGCGCGCGAGCGGCCGACTTGGGCTGGCGGAGGGAGTAGCGCGGCGGCGGCGGTTGGCGGGCCAGGCCATAGGAACCGACGGAGATAAGGCCGCCGCCGCCGCCGCAGCATCGGTGGGGAGGCGACGGCGCCAGCGTTGTTTTTTATAAGTGGGATTACGTCACCGCAGAGCTATGCGTCCGCCCTCGCCCCGCCCTCTCAACCGCCGCCGGCGGCAGGCACGTACGGACGCAAAATGGACGCGTTCTCTGACCAAGTTTAAAGCGCGAGACTCAGTCGCAGACGGCGAAGCGAAAACGCGTTCAGTGACCGACTGGACACACGTCAAACGTCGTCGTTGAGCCTCGCGTAAGCGTCATGTGACGTCGTCGGCGACAGGTGCGGCAGCAGTAGCAGTGGTAGTAGCGAAAGTCTTGACTTACCTCGGACCACTTTGCTGGCGACTGGATTCGCTAGATTCGCATATTACGTGCGTACGTACATAAACGAGCCGCGCTCTCCTTCGGTCTACGCTGGTCGATCTACGAGGTCACTGAAGGCTAGAGAGCCCGAGAGAGAGAGAGAGGGAGAGGGAGAGAGCGAGCGAGCGAGCGAGGGAGAGAGATCCAGCGGCCGAGCGCGTTCGGTGTCGTCTGCCCCACTCAAGGCGGCGGCTACCAATTGCCTCGTGAGCCGTGACCTCAACGTGTCAATCACCGCGGCCGCCCTCCCTACTCCCTCTCACAGACGTCTGCGTCCGACCGACCGACCGGGCCCGAGTGACGGCCAGCCGTCCCGGGGTCGCCCCGTAAAGTTTTCTTGTCTAGGTAGTCAGTAGGGGGATTCGTACGACGCCCCTTTTCAGTGTCGGAATGGCCCAACCACACTGGGCAGGGTAAGCACCGGACAAAGAAACGCCTTGCCCCTCCGCACCCAAACTTCCCATAAGGGTCACAAGCCCCAATATTTCTCATATCAACTTATACCTTACGTCTGTTTCTTACCCCTTACGCTGAGGGTCAACGATTGGCCTCTCTTTCTCCTTTATTCTTCGCGCATTCCGCCCTGTTGCGCCTTCACGTGTGCCGTGGGTCATTAGCTAAAGTCCAAGTGCAGTTGCCTAATCAATGTGTGTTGGTGTGTTGCTGTGTGTTTGTTTGTTTGTTTGTTCTTAACTGTGTGTGCGGCGTTGTGCGCGTGTGTTTGTGTGCGTGTATTTGCGTGCGTATGTGTTTGTGTGTGTGCGTGCCTGTGTGTGTGTGTGCGTGTGTATGTTTGTGTGCGTGTGTGTGCTTGTGTGTGAGTGTGTGCGTGCGTGTGTGCTTGCGCGCGCGTGTAAAATCATCTGAAAACTGGGCCAGGGTACGTTGCATTCTCTGTGTAGCGGCTAAGGACTGCGACGATTCTCAGGTTTCTGTTCGGGAAAAGTGCGACGTTGATTTCAGCAACTGTACACAAAAATTCCGTTAACAGTTCTCCTTTGAAGTGTGTACCACGACCGTTGACGTCGGTCTTCTAGTCACCTAGACTAGTGTTACCGAGAAAGAAGGTTTACGTCAGGCACGTTAATCCGTAATAATTTTTTCCCCTTGGTACATCCCTCGGTAGGGTTGCCAACCTCTGATTTTGCCAATCATGGACTAACGCATTGTCAGTCACTCGATGTGCCATTACCAATATTTACCCTGTCCACATCACTGTAACGAATGTTGCGTGTTGCGTTAGCCTAATCTAGGATAGGCCTATACAGTCAACTGAGAATATAGACCGAATCGTTAAAAATTACAGTCAATTAATTTCAATCATCAAAAGACAAGTGGTATATATATATATATATATATATATATATATATATATAGGGTTTATATATATATAGGGTTTATAGGGTTTATTATATATATATATATATATATATATAATTATATCAACTTCAAGCGCAAAACGTTTATTAAATTCCTGTAGCCTACCATGCTTATGGGTCCAGCACGAGCGAAGTGCATAATATATATATTATATGGATTCATGCAGAACGCAGATGTCATTTATTGGGTCTGCACAGCTGAAGTGCGCTTAAGTTAAACTTGTACTTGTGCTGAGATGATGCCCTTTTAAGCAGTTCCAGACGCACTAAGTCATAGAAATCAGCACATAGCCTATATATGTTGTTAACGTGCAATTCCGTATATAGTCTTAGGTCTATGGCAATCGTTGCAATTTATGACAGTGAACGAAAACTGACTTTGTAAAAAAATTTAATTTTTGGGGAAAAAACTTTCTAGTTGGTAGGCCTAATTGGTTTGTAATTTAATAGGCCACCAGTCAGAATAACACAACTTGTAAACTACATCATAAACTGTCAGTTATATTATATCATCTTAATTATATTTAAGCTAACCTTTTGTTTTTTCGTTTTTAATTTCTTAATTTCAGTCACTGGAGACGCTTCAAACTACCGACCGACGCAAGACGAATGCGTTTTCCCGTATTCCTTGTGCCTCGACGGCTAGCTGGACGTTCGTCATCTTCCACCAGTGAGGGACAGCTCGTCGGCAGCGTCATCGTGTTTGCGAACGCTGTCACCTGTCGTCGCTCTACTCTATCGACGCAACTTGAATCAGAGACTCTGAACATCCATGCCGTCTTCAGCTGTCGATGGGAATCCGTTGGTTGGTTCCACGTGTGTGCGTGGGCGGCCACCGGTGACTCTTTCACCTTACTGTGCATTGTTTTGCCAACGGGTGTAATATAATCGTTTAGTAATGACATTTAACATCTCATACGTTAGTGCGCCTATTTTGAGGGGGCGTTATATAAATGTTCATTCACATTGCATTACATTTATTATTATTATTATTATTATTTATAATTAATCTACACCCGAGATACGAAGTAGGCTAATGATCCCTATAGTATAATTATATGGATAATGGCTAGACTTCGCTGGTTTTTAATTTTATTAATATTATTGTTTATTTTGTTTTCATAAAGGCAAAAAACACAGAGTAATTGAACTGACTGCTTTCAATTACCTGGACCTGCAAACCGTCATTTAGCCGTAGTGCGTGAGCTCCAACCCCCACATAAGACGGTCACTGTATAGAGAACTTGAACAAGTCATTCCCGCACAATAATTATTACTGTCTAACGCTAATCGACTTAATATGGCAAGAGATGGTTGTTTCAATAAAGTAAGCAGAATGGATCTTCGCTTGCATCAAACTTGAGCTCATCTGCACTGTACTCGCTAGATAGCGTTGCTGAAACAAAAATATTTGGCGTTCTGGTTCTGCACTATGTAGATGCAAACATGTAGTAGGGCCTATGTATGTATAGCCAATAAACCCTATATGTAGCCTATGTATGTATGTATGTATGTATGTATGTATGTATGTATGTATGTATGTATTTATGTATGTATGCATCCATCTCCAAAGCACTGGAATATGGCTATCAAACACTCTTTAAAAGTGTTCAAAATCATGCAGAATTTGACGTGTTCGACTTCGCGTAGGGAAACGTGGTCGAAAATGAAGGGCCCTCGATCGGGCTACAAAACAGCGATCGTCGACCAGAGTTACCAGACTGACCCGAGGAGACCGGAGCATAGAGCTCCCAGAAGTTGACCTATTCTGGGGTCGTCACAATAGCAGCGGATAGTCCCAATTAAGATCTCATACTCATAGGCCCTATCTGATTTTATTCTCGACATGTAGTGAGCCACAATAGTGTGAGAATTTGAAAAGTGGTAACAATTGTGGCGGTGCAGTGGATGAAACAGGGTCACAGCTCCGGCTAATGATCAGTTCGACATATGACCCTGATAGGACGCAGCTGGTCGAGGCAGGACCTCCAGTAGGCTATACTGGCACAGTATTATCTATTATGTAGTAGGAATTGATCATAACCCTTTGCAAGTAGTTAACAAAGACCATGGAGTGTTAAATTCATGGACGTATGTAGGTCTATGTAGATAAATATTGAAGCTGTGCCTTTTAAAGACCACGCCATTTAAGGTCCTCGTGTAGGCTACGGTGCATGCTTCGATCGGTGCTAGCTCGAAATTAAAATCTCTGAAATAAGCTGTCACTGGTATGCGAACCGGCATCCACACGGACAGAGGCTCATAGGACGTACACGTAGGCCTAACCAACGGGCCAGCTTATCTAACCAGCATAGCTATCAAATCTCATCTATATTGCATTGTATTGTATGCCACATCATTTACTGAAGTAGGCCTAGTTGTCAAATTTCAGTTACATTGCAACGTATCGAAAGAGACGTAGGCTTATTTCTACTATACTGTAGATTGTACTTAAGAAAGCTTAGTGTACGACGCAATTTCAAATTTCATAATGACCCTACAATACAATTCAGTTCAACAGATGTTTAATAGACATAACATACCTTACAATTCAATCTAGCTGAAATTGCATTGCATTATAAGGGGCATTAATATTTCTCAAATTTCGGCTAGAATGCTTGCTTGGCAATGGACATTGTTAAGCAGATTTTAGTTATTGGTTATTCTTCCTCAAGCGGTTCCAAAACTGGGTTTCTTGCATTAGTAAGTCGTATATTGTGGTCAGGAAAAACTAGGGTTCTGATTGGAGCCAATGTGGCATCCATTGCCTTTTCATTGTTTGAATAGTCGACACGCTTCAGTCGCCATGGTGACTGCTTTCATCATTATCTACCTTTTCATTGCATTTACATGCACAGGGTAGTTCAAACGGACAGTTACTGCCTCTCTGTTAGTATAAGCATATCTGCGAACCGGCAATGAATGAATATCAATTTATGGTAGTGTCAAAATTCTTGTTAAAGGTGCTATTTTAATTACATTATTTTAAGTCAAAAATAAAAAGATTTAAATAAGGAACAATTTGTTTAATCTGAATGAAATTGTTACAAATTGTGACCAAATTTGTTGTACTGTATTTGTAATGGATATTATAAAATTTCAGTACTGTATACTGTAAGGAACGTTATCAAATTTCAGTTGTATTGCCTGAACCATTAGGCCTATCACTGCCAAACTCTAGTTGTGGTGTCAGAGACATTATCAAATTTCCTTTGTATTATATATTTACACAGTGTATGGCATTACATAGAGTTCAGTTGTATTGTATTGCAAGTCCAGCAAGACATTGAAACAAACCAAGAACACAGGAAACCAAACATTTATTTTCAGACAGTCTCGCTACGACAGACTGTGCGTGGATTGGTATCTGTCCTGACCTGAACCATATCGCTCCAGGACATCTCGCAAAGAATGGCACACTGGATATGTGTCAACTGCCAGGTACAACACTTAACCGTAAAATACATTACCAGTACATTAATAAACAATTTTTTCTTACCACAAACATGCAATTAACCTTTGAATTCCTTTTTCCAAGTACACTTAGGCTGGCCAGTATCTATCAATAGCAATAATAATAAACAATATTTTTACATTTCACTGCCAATAATGATAATAGCAATAATGATTTCTACACCCTTGTGAAAATGTCCTTTGAACAAATTGCTAACAAGACTAAATCATGTCAGCAGCATTTTACAAAAGTAATTTTAAACAAACCTTCAATCTGTGCAGTTAGACCAACTTGTACAATTAGGTCGACCTAGGTAGGCATTTAGGTCAACACGAGACAAGTCTGCAAAACTCTCAACCTCTGAAAACTGGTCCAAGTGAAAAATAACCAAGTGAAACAGGAAACGCGTCCAACTTTGCTAAACATTCAACGAATCCTTCCCAACAACCACAATTTAGAAAGCATGCAGACTACATTAGACACTTTAACAATAATAATACATACTAATACTGTTTTATTAAAACTAATTGTTTTAATAGAAAATATTAGTAATAATAGTAATAACAGTAATTATAATTTTAATCACAATGTCTCCAGTTGAGGTGAAATAATTATTTTGCATTAATCACAACAGCAATAATTATCATGCAAGATAATAATTATTTATGTCAAATAATATGACAAATTATTAACTATGGCACACACCTAAGTAACACACCAGTGAACAGAATCTATACCTAAGCAAAGTTCCTATTTTATTTGATTAACGTTAAAAGCCGTAAGTAGTGTAAATTAACCAATTAATTATTCAGGATAAGAAAAAAAAACAAAAAAGGCTATCCTATTCCTCTGCAGTTCTACAGTAACTGCCAAAAATAAACAGGTCTTTCTACCAGCCACGCCGCGCGCCAATTTGGATGCAGTTGGTCACAGTCGGTCGTACGCGACTTCGACAAACGCCACAAGACAGAAACGAAGACAGAGAGATATAAGATCGAGAGAGCGATACCCAAAGTTCCCAACGCAGGTTCCACTGTAAATTCCGAGCAACTCCGCCGCTGCCACTATCGTCCGTTTCAACAGCAGCCACCCGAGTTCTGCTTGACCGGCGTGCTGGCGTTGATCTTCACACTAGGCTTGTTCTCTGCCCCTGCCGACAGCGGACCAACACGGTTCTTGATCTCGGCCGCCATCGTCATGAAGGCCTGTTCCACATTCGTTGCGTTCTTGGCGCTTGTCTCCAGAAATGGAATTCCCAGCTGGTCAGCAAACTCCTAAAGAATAGAAAAGTTTCTCTGGTCATGGTTTTGAACATAGAGTGCAAACAAGTTAAGATGAACGAGTAAACTTGTGTTAACTGAATTTCGTGTCAGCTGTTACACAACAGTTACTGTAAACATATACATGCAACATGTCATCCAGAAACGCATTATTGCTGCATGACTTACCAGCAACATATGATGCTTATGCAAGTACATGGTTGGGCCGGGAGCGCCTCTCAGTAGATATCTTGAAGGGGCGCTATATTAAGTTTCATTGATTGATTGATTGATATGCATTAGGATTACAGTACACCGTCAACTGGAATTAATATTACAGTTAAGTTTATTCCACTTAAAAACGGTCAGCAAGGATTTTAAATACAATAAATTAGTCATTACTGTGACAGGCTGTATTGTCATCGAAAGTATATGTAATATTTTGTAGAATAATATTTCAAGTTCTTGGTTATTTAGTACAAATCAGTTTATAAGTACTTGTGTCATATAATGCACTGCACAGTACAGCTACACACTAAGCAGCCCTACTCTACTCTGAGTAAAAAATTCATAAATCTTTACAACTGCCCTCAAGATAACTTATGTTTGAAAAAATGTTTAATTTCATCTACAGAGTTATGGGGCCTCTGCTCCCAATGTGACCGACTCTCAACAAATTTCTATAAAATACCCGTGTATTATTATTGTTATTATATTGTTGTAGTTTTCATAAATAATTACACAGAATTAGTATTGATCTCAAACGACAGAAGCTGAACCTTGTCCTATATTCGATCCAAATGCAGATATGCAATTATATGCCTATCATTATAACCATAATTAAAAATTCATTTATTGCATTTGTGACATGTCGAAGGTAATTAAATCTGAATCTGAGGTGTGTAACTGTGTATCTACCACTGAGTGAACAATATGTTTACGGTTGTTGCATGAAGTTCAACTGTTGGATTACAGGACAAACACATTACCAAACAGACCATTATGTCAAATGCTAAATTATGGTTTTAAAAACTCTCAAGAAATACAAACGTCACAACATGGAGAGCAAGGTGACTCACCTTGGCGGTGGTATAGTCGACCACCTTCTTTGGAGTCAGGTCACACTTGTTCCCCACAAGCAGCTTGTTCACGTTCTCACTTGCGTAGCGATCAATCTCCCCTAACCACTGTTTTATGTTGTTGAAGGACTCCTGTAAAAAAATCACGCAATGTTGTATGTGGTAATGCAAAATTCAGCATGTATAAACATAAGTTTACAAAGACACAAAGAAGTTCCTCTCTAAAGCAGTGCACAGACGGCTTGTTACTCTGATCTTTGTAGTGATTTAGGCGATAAATCTTATTGCAAATTGCGTGCACTACAGGATGCAAGTAATTACAGAAATGATGAAGACAATGACGGATTGCATATGCTGCAAGGTCTAAATCAACAGTGACTCTGACAGTGCAACTTGGTGGACGGTGGTGTCTCAACTTTGTACGGAAACCTGCTTCCCACGAACTACCTACGCTGTACGCCTCTGAGGGTGCAACTGGTTATGTCAACAATTACACAGCTTGGCAATATTATGGTGTGTATATTTCACAAGATCTCATCCATAACTGATAAGCACAGAGAATTTTCTCAATTACTGTAGTCTATGGGAGCATTATAGCTGAACACAATGTCCAATTGCTGAACAATTTTTGTTTTGTGATTCAAAAGAAAGTTGTTTGCGCAATTTCTGAATAGATCAAATTGCAGAACTGCTCAGGTTAGGTTCTGTTTCTTGTTCTTGATTTGTGCTTTTTGCAAAAACTTAAAATTTTACCTACCTTCATTTTTGCATAATTTTGTTTTAATCAACAAAACAATGAATATACATAAATAAGTGCATTTTTAAATTCTTAGTTTTGGCTTATTGTGCATGGCATCATGAATTTTGGCCTGCAATGGCAAGGTGGTTAATAAAGTGGCTCTTTTTAACCCTTAACGACAAGCTGCATTGGTTTCTCATACATTTTAGTACACGTTCATAATTAAAGGTATAGCTTGTTCTAATCTAATACTTCTGTAGCACCATTATCATAATGAACAAGATGTAGATGGTAACTTCAAGTGAAACCATAGTAAAAAATCTGAATCTGTTGGGAGGAGCCTAGTTAACATCAGTTGGGCAGGGATACTTGCCTGATCTGTGACATCATAGACGACAATGATTCCGTGGGCTCCTCTGTAGTAGCTGGAAGTAATTGTTCGGAATCGTTCCTGTCCAGCCGTATCCCACTAAAAATTGACACAGCAGCATAAAGTAATGAAACAGCTAATTCACTACACACCTTTACAGTCCTTAAATGCGTGATCCTCAGGGGTTATCCATTAAGGATGTCTGCATAGAGGGTCACCCAAGTGTGGACAAGGGAAGGGAGGAAATGAAAACAGTAGGAATTTATCCACAAAAATTAATGATGCTGAACATTCTACTGTGGAAACATCTACTATGGATATTTATCCTGTGAAAATGTCTAGTGTGAACATTTCTACAGAAGATTTCTATAATAATTTCAGCAATTTAATTCAATTTCCAAATCCTGTTATTCAGACCAATCAATCTGTATATATCAAAACACAACCAATACAACTAATATGCACAAACAAAGCTGACACTGAATGGATGAGGTTGGTCATTTAATGATTAAACACCTATTAAGACTTTATTTTCAACTTTCAAGTTTGAGGCTTGGGAAATAATATTAACTTACAATCTGCAGTTTAATCGTCTTTCCATCCAATTCAATTGTACGAATTTTCTGCAATTTAAAATTACAAAAATTACAAAAACAGCAAATGAGCAAGAAAGGTAGATAGGGTCAATTAATTGCTCACGAGTCATTCTACATCAAACACCTGACTTAATCATCTCCGATTTTGCTGAAAATCAGCCCAGTTATTCGTTGGAAATGAGAAACTTTCAAAATAAAAATTTTAGATTTTTAAGTCTTCAAGAAACAAGTCATTGAATTTTGACTCTTAATACGCGGTGATCCCTGCCAGTCAACCTGCTGGATCCACAGTATTTATTCACAAAAAAGTGATTGGCAATACTAGCATATTAACGTTGCTCTGATCAGTTTGTACAAAACCAAATTTTATTATTCTTTTCCGTGTTATCCATTGGGTGTTATGAGCAACTGCTGAAAGTTCACAGTCAACAATCCTATAGTTTAAGTGATTCATTAAAAAGAGAATTCATAAAAGTGTTAAAATTGATTCAAATTCAGCACTAACAACTGCAGATGTAAACTCGTGACTGCAATAAAGCTTTTACATTGCAGTAAAAGACTGTTGACGATCAACTCCCAAACCTAGGCTTAAGGTGCTCAGTAGCCATATGACCGTAGCAGCTGTTATTTCATTGACACTCAGTGTATATGTTTTTCCATTACCGGTTGTTAGTGAAGATCTTTTGTCAGTATGCCCAGATAGGACATTGTTAGAATGTCATTTGGCTGTGGATAATGGAACAATTTGTCAAGACACACACAGACATAGAAATGTCACTAGACTCTAGACTGTTGGAGAGCTCTCCAATCAAATCTGTTGGTATCAGGTGAATGGAACAAAATCATGAGTTCCAGCATCTGTACAATGTACATGCATTTTCATAATTCTAGGAAGTGGCATAACAGAAGTTGAACGACTGAGCAAAAACTGAAGTGGAGTCAGACTGGTTCAAGCAGCAAGGCATTTGACTTGACTGTTCCACCTACTGCATCACAGGTCTCTTTCCATGTGACGCAAAAAAAATAAAACTCAGCGCGCAACCCAGAGTCCTTTTCACAACTACAAAAGTTAGCAAAGTTTTTCAATTCTTGCACTGTACTACAAAGCTATCAGAGCTGTAGATCAGTTCACATGACTTAAAAAAGCATTCTGTAGGAAAGGAGATTAAAACTTTTGGGAATAAATGTACTACAAGTCAGTACCATATATCCTGTTCTCTGAAATAGCGACAAAAGCTTACACGCTCAGTTCACTGATGTCACACTCATCAGTGTCCACTGTGTAATAGCACACAATTGTTGCTGGGAGACCGTGCTATGGGCAGACTGTACAGTGTCTTGGACAATAAAACAACTTCTCTGCAAAATCTCCAACAACTAGAAATACTCCAAGGGTAACCTTCTTCTTACTGTCTATGAAAAACGTTGGCCACTGCTGAACAAGATGTGAAGAGATGCTGGATAACAGTGTTGGCAGTGCATAAAGAAAGTTTCGAATAAAATCAACAGACAGTACTTCTGATGTCAAAGGTTAATCTATCTCAGGGGTGGGCAAACTACGGCCCGCGGGCCAGATCCGGCCCGCCAACGCTTTTTATCCGGCCCGCCAACACATTCTATCTGGTCCAAACAATTCTTCAGAAAAGTAAAAGTCATAAATTTCAGACCGCAAGAGGAATTCCTCAAGCTGCTTTCTTATTTGCTATTCCGGTTTGTATTATTCGCATCCACTTACATCTGTGAACATACATTTTCAACTTTGAAGATAAACAAATCCAAGTAAAAATCTCAGTTAGCTGATCTAAATTTCAACTCCATAATACGATGTGAACTTAGTCTCTCGAAGCCGTTATTATCGGCTTCTCCAGCTCCGAGTGGTTTCTCGCTCTTTCTCATGATGCCCTATTATAGTGTCTCTTGCTTTCGTTACTAGTCGAATTGACCACTGTTCATCGACTCTCCTTGGCCTCACCTTGGAGTTCTGGGGCGACTAGATCGGGTTCTGTGCTCGGCTGCTTGGCTCATTGTGCGAATTCACAAATTCGGCTCTGTCTTTGCCTACATGCGCGATGTGTTGCACTGTCTTGCTGCCTGTGGCCCAACGGATCTCATACCGGATTCCTGCTTTGGTTTCACGCTGCACCCTCGGCTGTGCTCTATCTTACCTCCAGGGGTGATCTCTGCCGCCCAGTGGCCGACGTTGTAGCAGGCCCTCCATCTGGAATGACCTACCATCGGAGCTGCGTTTGCTACCTGTGAGCAATCTAACTGCGTTTTTTAAATCACTTAAGTCTTTTTTCAATAGCCGTGTCTGGGCTAGGAACACCCTGAGTAGGTTTGTTGAAGGTGAGCTATATAAGTGCCCAGAATTAATGAATGCAACCAGCGCAATCACTCTGGATTAAGGGAAAATTGTTATGCATGTTCACAGATGCATACATCTCACAATTTACAGCCAAAGTACAATTAATTTTAAGTCAGTAAACTTTTTAATTTTAGTTGTTATTAAAAGTTAGAAATTTTGTATGTGGCCCCCCGAATTTTTTTGGCGTGAAATGTGGCCCAATGTGCCAAAAGTTTGCCCACCCCTGATCTATCTGTACTGGTTCACTAATTATAATCAATCTAGCTGATCACATGTCCATCAAAATGAGATTCCAGTGTGTACTGCAGCATGCCAATGCCTAGACATTAATCAATTGAAGTGTCTGCCAAAACTACTTGAATTACATAATAATTGCATAAACTGTAACAACAGTTAAACTAGAATTTTGAACATAAACTTTCTTTACATTAGAGTTTTAATTAGAACTTATAACAAATTAATAAAACCTTCAACAAAGTGCTGAATGATGAAAAGTCAGTACAAAAGAAATAGCAAGTCAAGAGATAAAACAAGACTACATTTAAAGCAGAAAGCAATTATAGGGCAATGAAGTCATATAAATGTAATGTTCAAGCAGTATTCCTATACATTAAAGAAACAGCATTGCTGAGAGTGCTGAATATGACACGAAGTTTTGAAAATTGCGAGCTGTATTTAATAAATCACTAAAATAAGCTGTGAGTGACCAATCTACAATTTTCAACAATTATTCATAACACCCTGCTGATTAAACAGAAAAATAATCATAAAACCTTGTTTGTACAAACCAACAATGGTCAAGGTCAATACAATACAATACAATACAACAGAATGGTCAAGATTACAATGACAATTCTGGGTAATATTCCAGACAGGGCATTCAATTGCCTTCAGTTTGATAGAAACTGAAATACAGTACGGTAATTGGACCAGCTTGGTTCGACTCATTTCAGACAAAGTTATATAACCAATGTCTTGGACAAGGGTTGAAAGTTTCTCATCAAATGAAAAACTGCCAATTTTCAGTAAAATCGAAGATGGTAATGTTGGGAGCTTATTTATTTCACTCTCTAAACTTGCCAGGTTTTTATCATTGCTAGTCATATTTGCTAGCCATATTCTGTAGTAACCACCAGAACCTACTCATAACTCTGGCAACTTTTGGAAACATGTCCTGACCATACTATAAGAACTTGTGTTATAATGAAAAGAGTTATAAGCAGGCTGTGGTGTATTTGTATCATTAAATCTTTATGATCAGCAACAATAACAATGGAAAGTTACTTATTCAAGAGATGCATAATCCACAATAAATTAGGATGCAGTTAAGATTATGTCAGGCATACTTACAAAGTCTACTCCGATTGTGCTAATATAGCTCTCTGTGTAAGTGTCATCCTGAAACATAAAATTTACTAATTAACAAGTTAATAATAAAATTTTTACAGAAAAAAATGTCCATATATACATGTAAGCTACGGGGGAAAAACACATAATTAAATCTGATAAATTAACGAATCCATAATCATAATGAATCTTTTTTGCAACAAGGCAGATATTATGCAATCAAATAGAACTCTATTACTTACTTAGTTAAAAAGTATTATTTTTGTAATAGAAGGCAATATGAAAACGGCTTAATTACTTACAGCAAACCTGAGGAGGAGACAAGACTTTCCGACTCCCGAGTCACCAATAAGCAGAAGTTTGAAAAGGTAATCACTGTAGAAATGCATAAAAAACAGTGGAAATTACCACATTGGCATTTATCAGAAGTGGGGCAATTACTACAGTGGCCACTGAAGACAGTTGCAAAACGACAGCAAATTTATATAGTGCTGCTTCCAATTGTCACAAATGATGAATCATCCCAGCAACAATTACAATTGTGGGGTGTTGCATGATGCAGTATGCCACACCAATTTTTCAATGGAAAAATCTTGAGTTAAGTGAAGGAAGGGCAAGATGACTCTCAGAAGCAGCATGAACAATCAGCTACAAAGAAATTCTACAATCAACTGAAGTTCTCTTCTGCATAGGTTTTGTGGTTTGAGAGATGTCTGGGTGCTCTTGATGACATTTAACATTGGTTAGGCTAGCACAGTGATCACCTCTGATTAATTTCTCCTGAAGAAGCACTATATATATTTGCAATTTTTAATTACACAACAACTATAATGGCAATAGCTACAGTGGATATGAAAACAGTGACAATTATCACAATGTAAATTAATACAATGGCAATATCGACAGACACAAATAACTACACAAATATCGACAGACACAATAACTACACTGGCGCTTATTACAGTGGCGCTAATCAGTGATAACTAGATATCAGTGCAGGTAATCTAACATCACTATTCCAGTTGTTGGATCACTGTTGTCATGTTCGCGTTTCATCCAACAGATTCTTCAACCACTGGACCTAAACTTTGACAACTACTGACAGATATCACATCCTCAGTTCCTGAAGCCAGCCACATGGTGGTGATGGGTGCAAATAAACGATTTCCATCCATTTTGCAGTAACTTGCGAAGTCCAGAGCATTTCTTGTGTTCATCTATGTCTTATTATATCTTCATTCATTTTGTCTATCCTGACATAAATAAGCAGGTAATGCTCAACACTTCACAAGAATTAGAATAAGAGACTAATAAAACACTAAAAACACACAGCCGTGTCTAAATATCAATAACAGAAATGGGAATTTATATAGCTCCCTTCGGAAATGACATCTTTGCCTAGTGATGAGCATCGTTACAGCCATTAACAATTTCTCCGCATAATGCTTGGAAAACACTCTACACAGCTTGCATGCACCAATATTAAAATGCGGTCAATCAACTTCCTATTCAAACCAGTGACCTGTTCAAACCAGTAGCTTCATTGCTAAAACATATTATTACCAAAGAAGTTCATATATATACAACGTCCAAAAACAAAACAAAGACAACACAGGTCAAAATATAAACTCTACTGTGCTGTAAAATGATAAGATTCTGGACTCAGTTTACTACAATAATGCCAACTAAAAACACTATTTTCCTACAGATCACAGTCCAAAAAATTGAAAAGTACTCAGTCTTTAAATACATATAAGTATTATTAACAATAATCAATTTAATGCTACGACTGCGACCTCCGCGTCACATGACATATGTGATGTGTAATAGAGGGAGGAGTCTATACGTGGGCTTTCAGCTAAAAAAGAAAAACAAGAACATTTCATAACCGAAAGACGATAAAAAGACTGAATTTCAAAGCTGTTCGGTCTACAAATAAACCTACTATTCGGGATTCATTTTTTACGCGGTCGTGTGGAATAATTTACGATAAATTTCTCTTATTTCTTGAAATCAAATGACGTCTTCCGTAAATATGACGGCCTCCAACTATACGGTTGATCAGCATGGACTATCTATTTAGATAAGCGCTTTAAAATGCGATGACAGGTGTTGCCGGAAACGACGCTAGCGACATCGTGCAATGATGTCATCATAGGCAAGTGAAATCATAAAAAGTGACAGTAGTTGGTCTTTTTCTGTAGTAGAGTTTGACTTGTGAATTATTTATCAAATAACTGACCTTTATAGTGTATCTTACAGTAGCTAATTTGACGTTATTTTAACTTATCATGAGTAAATCCTATTCCGTCGACCGTTAGAGAACCTCGCACTGAAAAATGACGCGTTGCATGGTCTGTTGAATCTAGGGTTGATATGCTATGTGTCGTTGACAGCTAATCAAGCTGCCTCCCTAGTTTCATATATATTGAATTCTAATCTTCTTGCGCCAAAACTTAATTTAGCACAAGTTTAATTTATAGTAAACACCTCGAAATAACGATTGATTGGGGCCCGATAGCGCATTGGATAACATCTGGCATAGAGAGCGAGAGGTACCTTTTTAGAAATATCTTAAATAATCCCGGACATATTCTTCATTACCTACTACCCTCTGTCCTATATACTGGTCACGATTTGCGCCCACGCTCACATAACCGTGTTCTTTCTAGATTTGATTCCCTCACCAGGCGTGGTTTCCTGGCTAGGATGTTGTACAGCTAAGCCATAATAGTATAGTTTTTTTAGTTTACTATTTACTAACTTTTTCGCTACTATTTGATAACTTTGTATAACTTTGTATGTACAGCGCCGTGCGTTTGCCAGCGTTTAATAAAGAACACACTTACTTACTTACTTACTTACCGAGTTCGAGCCCGTAGGGATGTGCTTTGTGTTTGCAGGCTGTCTGTTCTGTTAGTAGTTAAGATTTATGTCTTCTATCATTTAATGGTGTTCTTGTGAATTGTTTCAATTGCATAACTGTAAACTGTACCGGTTGCGATGTGTCAACTGGATTGGGTAAACCCGTAGTTTAGGTTGCTAAATTATTTTATATCGTCAAATTGAAATGGAAGCTGGCTTGAGGAAAAAATTGTTTCACTAACTCGAAGTGGGATTGATGAAACTATTTGTGTCTTTAAATAGAAGTTGGATTGATGGAAATAATTTTTACCGTAGATAGAAGCTGGATTGATGAAACTTAGTTTTTGATGCAATAGAAGTTGGATAATGAAAGTAATTGTTTCCGTAAGTAGAAGCTGGACCCATGGGAAAAGTTCTGGCAAGCATTTAGTATCGTTCCGGCAAGCATTTAGTATCGTGGTGCATGTATTTTTCTCCCGTAATTTTAGGCGTTGTGAGGGTCGGTTAGGGTCAGGGTTAGGGTTTGTGTCGTCTTTAGAAAACATCGTACCTTCCGCGGAGCATGCCAAAAAATACCGTCCCAACGCCCGTAACCTCACGCACCACGATACTAAATGTTTGCCAAAGTTCTTTGCTTACATAAAAGTTCCATTGATGAAAAATTTTTTTCTGGTTAAATAGAAGTTGGGTCATTTTTTTCATTAAACGGAAGCTGGATTGATTAAAAAAAATTCGCTACGAAATGGAAGCGGGATTGATTGGATTATAGTTATGATAGAGTGCATACTTACCAATGTCAAGTACGGCATTGAAGACATTAGAATAATTTAGCAACCTAAACTACGGGATAACCCTGGATTGTTTCAATAAAGGAAGAATTATTATTATTATTATTATTATTATTATTATTATTATTATTAGTATTATTAGTATTATTATTAGGCCTATTATTATTAGGCCTATTATTATTAGGCCTATTATTATTAGGCCTATTATTATTATTATTATTATTATTATTATTATTTGCAGTAAATACAAGTAAATAGCGCTGCCCATATACGTTCACTCCTCCTCCTCTCTCGTCTGTCAATCTCAGCGCTTCCATCTTGCCCTCTCCTGTAACTTTGCGTTCTGTAGACCGGTGTCTGCCTCTACTCGGTAGGCCTATTGGGCAGCTGGATAGGGTTAATCTGCTTCGAATCATTTTACAGTCTAACTTTTGTTTTTCAAACCATGTTAATTACATTCTTAGTTTTGTTTATCGATGTAGGCCTATATTTAGTATTATTTAGTTGTGCATGTGTGACTTTATAATCTGCTCGTTAGGCCTACAGTTTAATTTTAAAATGCATGTCATCATTGTAATCGTAATCGTAAATTGAGAACTTCTAAAACACCACGCCCACTCGAACGCCAAGCCCAGGGCACCAGCTTAATTATTCACGACCGCTGCTTCGAATCAGAGGGGTTGCTCAAAAGAGTAGCCCAAAGGAGGTCCGAGTCCCTTTGGCCTTTGACCCACGTACAGCAGATCTGTTAAGGCCGGTGTCGTTTGGGTCGAAAATGGGAAGGTGAACGATCAGATGAGTTTGAGTATGAATTCTTGAAGAGGTGATCAGTAGGGTGGTTCACAAAAACAAAGTTCAAGCTAGAAACCAGGGCACCCTCTCAGTTTGTTAGACCTGTCAATAGTATTATTGTGAAAAAATTTCAGCATCTTATTCCAACTGGAAGATGGTGCTCAATGACATCGAAATATTACCATATATTAGCATTAGCGGTAAATCTTGATGTCGTATAACTTGGTCATCAACTCAACATTTGTCATGGAGATGAACTTCAAATAGTTTCTGTTGTGTCATACTTAGTTACTGGTGTTTTGAACAGAGTGTAAAGTTCTTGTTGAAGGTCATGGTGTCTACTTCCTGTGTTTTTGGCAGACATGTTTTCAGAAGAGAATTTTCAAATTTACCATTTAAAATGAAATTTAAGAGCTCATATTTAACACAAGTTTTAACTCTTCGGTGTGCCCAAATTAACAGGGACAGGATACAATGAATCCATGGCCATTCATAATCTTCTGGAGTTGTGGATTCCAGGAAACTCAGTGACAAGGATCAAACCTTTAGCTTTGATATCTGTCAACACTGAGTTCTTCAACGGAATGTGCGTTCTGCGGGAAGACAAGATAGGTCGAAAGCACCTGTGGTTGGCCTGCCGTCACCATGTGATGATTTTAGCCAAAGTATTCACCTTGTGCTGCGGTCCATCTAATTCACCACATATTCCAATCTTCCAGACATATAAAGCTGCTTGGGAAGGTGTGATACAGGACTAAAAGTCATATCCGTTACTGAATCCTATCATGAAACAGCTCAGTTTTCTCAAGACGTTTACTGAAAGAAAGTCAGATTCAGAGATCAGAGATGACTACCAAGAACTCATTGAGCTGAAAATGGTTATCTTGGAAGTTGGCCTTCAATAATTCACCGAAGAGCCTTGGGCCAATTCACCATGCAAGCTGGATGGCCAAGTTACTGTATGCCATCAAAAATCTACCCTTTTCGTGATCAACGTGATGTATTCAATCTACAGAAGAAGACAAAACTCAGATTAATCGATTTGTGCAGTCTACACAAAGGCATGGACTAAGGACCCACTTGCTGATGAAGCTCTAGGACAAGATCTATCACTTTGGATTGATCTAGGAAAATATGAGTCAATTCACCGCGAGATCAGCGTCGCTGCCAAGAAGACCCTAGAAAGCCACTCGTGGCACCTTTCAGATGAGGCTGTAGGTCTGGCACTGTTCTCAGACCAACTTCCAGTAACAGATAAGGTGAATATTGTTCACAGAGCAACTGCAAAGCCTGGTGAAAGGAAGGTGAGAGGTGACGCTGCGGTAATGAAGGAGGGGGCTTGCCTGGGTGATTTTGCAACCCAGTGAAAACTGACACTGCTGTCACACCTGTGATTCCTTTCTTATGCTTCCACCAGAGAACTGGATCTAGAATGAGGATTACAAACAAGGTAGAGAGAGAATTCAGCAGTTGAGAGTGGTGAACGACACGGCTCAGAGATGTGTGAAGTTGTTCGAGGAATTCAACTGACTCATCACCAATACTGAAGAAAAAATAGAAAATCAATATGAAATCCAAGTGGTCGTGCCGAATAGGAATGCCATTTGCTTCACAATAACAAAGAAGTCTGTTGTTGACGTAGTGCTTGCAGTTTCTAGACTCTAAGACTGTAGCTGGTGTTGAAGTCATAAAACCGGAACAATCGACATTCATGGTCTGAACGATGTTTTTTTCTTAAGTTTTTGGACATTTCCAATTCTTCAAACTTACTGAAATTTTACAGTTCAATCTAACTAACTGTTCTACTATCACATGTGTTGTCAAATTACAGAAATATTTGTTTTATCTTGAAATAAAATACATGTATACGGAATGTATGCTCGACACATTCATTTTTCACAAGTTGTGTCTTTTTATCGGTATCAGGCAAAAGTGACACAGTCCGTGAGCACCGTCTTCCCGTTGTAATTCGAAGCTGAAATTTTGTCTCAATAATACTATTGATAGGTCTAACAAACTGAGAGGGTGCCCTGGTTTCTAGCTTGCACTTCGTTTTTTACCATGCATCTGTGAACCACCCTAGTGATCAGACTTCAGTGTGGAGTAGGCCTACGTGGAAAGCCTGAGGGGTGATGGATAGAGGGGCCTGATGCAGATCGAAGACGATGGATGATTGGCAATGATGGTAGAGGAACCGAAAAAGTGCGGAAATCAGAAGGCCGATCGTTCCAGAGACGTGTTGGATCTGGCTCGTTTGGAGAACTTGAGATGAATATAGTCATAGGCGCCGACTTTTAGTAAATGGTACTGGGGCAAGAATTTCATTCCCATGATCCCGTGATTCGATGATCCCATCGCGTATCCAGCTCTGTCTTCCTTCTTCCCGAGATCCCCATTTTCCTCAACTTTGACATATAATTTTGTGATTATAAGCCATTGTAGAATGTAAGCCAAAATGCGGTTAGCGATTGGTGCAATACTTACTTACTCAAGCCCTTTCAACTGGGAAGAGACTGGAATACTATGCAACAGTGCTTCCTCTTTGCTCAATAATAAAGACAAGCACACAACAACCACGAATATTACCTACAAAAACATTCAGGTTTTCTGTACATTCTGCACATGTAACTGCTAAGTGCTAACTCCCCACCCGTGACTGTTTCTACCAATTGCACCAGCTCGGCACTATCGCTCGCTCACTCACTGCTTCTGCTACCTTCACCCTTATCCATGCCCGAGACTGAGACAACGAGAGACCGAGACCGAGACAAGGTCCGAGACACCGAGACTGAGACACCGAGACACTGAGACCGAGACAAGGTCCGAGACACCGAGACTGAGACCCCGAGGCATCGAGACCGAGACCGAGACACAGAGACAAGGTCCGAGACACCGAGACTGAGACACCGAGACACCGATACTGAGACACCGATACTGAGACACCGAGACAAGGTCTGAGACACCGATACTGAGACACCGAGACAAGGTCCGAGACACCGAGACTGAGACACCGAGACAAGGTCCGAGACACCGAGACACCGAGACCGAGTCACCGAGACGGAGACAAGGTCCGAGACACCGAGACTTAGACACCGAGGCCGAGACACCGAGACAAGGTCCGAGACACCGAGACTGAGACACCGAGACAAGGTCAGACAAGGTCTGAGACACCGAGACCGAGACACCGAGACAAGGTCCGAGATACCGAGACTGAGACACCGAGACCGAGACACCGAGACAAGGTTCGAAACACCGAGACTGAGACACCGAGACCGAGACACCGAGACAAGGTCCGAGACACCGAGACAAGGTCCTAGACACCGAGACACCGAGACCGAGACTGAGACAAGGTACGAGACACCGATACTGAGACCCCGAGGCATCGAGACAGAGACACCGAGACCGAAACCGAGACACCGAGACTGAAACACCGAGACAGAGACACCGAGACACCGAGATAAGGTGCGAGACACCGAGACTGAGACCCCGAGTCATCGAGACCGAGACACCGAGACCGAGACACCTAGACCGAGACACCGAGACAAGGTCCGAGACACCGAGACCGAGACTGAGACAAGGTACGAGACACCGATACTGAGACACCGAGGCCGAGACCTAGACACCGAGACAAGGTCCGAGACACCGAGACTGAGACACCGAGACAAGGTCAGACAAGGTCTGAGACACCGAGACCGAGACACCGAGACAAGGTCCGAGACACCGAGACTGAGACACCGAGACCGAGACACCGAGACAAGGTTCGAGACACCGAGACCGAGACCGAGACAAGGTCCGAGACACCGAGACACCGAGACAGAGACACCGAGACAAGGTCCGAGACACCGAGACTGAAACCCAGAGTCATCGAGACCGAGACACCGAGACCGAGACACCGAGACCGAGACACCGAGACCGAGACAAGGTCCGAGACACCGAGACCGAGACCGAGACACCGAGACAAGGTCCGAGACACCGAGACTGAGACACCGAGACACCGAGACCGAGACAAGGTCCGAGACACCGAGACTGAGACAACCGAGACACTGAGACCGAGACAAGGTCCGAGACACCGAGACTGAGACACCGAGACAGAGACACCGAGACACCGAGACAGATACACTGAGATCTAGACACCGAGACCGAGACAAGGTCCGATAGACCGAGACACCGAGACCGAGACACCGAGACAAGGCCCGAGACTGAGAGACCGAGACACCGAGACACCGAGACTGAGACACCGAAACACCGAGACTGAGACACCGAGACAAGGTCCGAGACACCGAGACAACGAGACCGAGACCGAGACACCGAGACTGAGACACTGAGACAGAGACACCGAGACCGAGACACCAAGACAAAGTCCGAGACACCGAGACTGAGACCCTGAGGCATCGAGACCGAGACACCGAGACCAAGACGCCGAAACCGAGACCGAGACCGAGACACCGAGACAAGGTCCGAGACACCGATACTGAGACACCGAGACAAGGTCCGAGACACCGAGGCTGAGACACCGAGACAAGGTCCGAAACACCAATACTGAGACACCGAGACAAGGTCCGAGACCCAGACCGAGGCACCGAGACTGAGACACCGAGACCGAGACTGAGACACCGAGACACCGAGACCGAGACAAGGTACGAGACACCGAGACACCGAGACCGAGACACCGAGACTGAGACACCGAGACAGAGACACCGAGACAAGGTCCGAGACACCGAGACTGAGACCCCGAGGCATCGAGACCGAGACACCGAGACCGAGACACCGAGACCGAGACACCGAGAGTTGAGACACCGAGACAAGGTCGGAGACACCGAGACTGAGACACCGAGGCATCGAGACAGAGACACCGAGACCGAAACCGAGACACCGAGACTGAGACACCGAGACCGAGACGCCGAGACCGAGACCGAGACACTGAGACCGAGACACCGAGACAAGGTCCGAGACACCGATACTGAGACACCGAGACAAGGTCGGAGACACCGAGACTGAGACACCGAGGCATCGAGACAGAGACACCGAGACCGAAACCGAGACACCGAGACTGAGACACCGAGACCGAGACGCCGAGACCGAGACACTGAGACCGAGACACCGAGACAAGGTCCGAGACACCGAGACCGAGGCACCGAGACTGAGACAAGGTCCGAGACACCGAGGCTGAGACACCGAGACAAGGTCCGAGACACCAATACTGAGACACCGAGACAAGGTCCGAGACACCGAGACCCAGACCGAGGCACCGAGACTGAGACACCGAGACCGAGACACCGAGACTGAGACACCGAGACTGAGACACCGAGAGTTGAAACACCGAGACAAGGTCGGAGACACCGAGACTGAGACACCGAGGCATCGAGACACCGAGACCGAGACAAGGTCCGAGACACCGAGACTGAGACCACGAGGCATCGAGACCGAGACACCGAGACAGAGACACCGAGACCGAGACACCGAGACAAGGTCCGAGATACCGAGACTGAGACCACGAGGCATCGAGACCGAGACACCGACACCGAGACACCGAGACCGAGACCGAGACACCGCCCCGAGACACCGAGACAAGGTCGGAGACACCGAGACTGAGACACCGAGGCATCGAGACAGAGACACCGAGACCGAAACCGAGACACCGAGACTGAGACACCGAGACAGAGACACCAAGACCGACACACCGAGACAAGGTCCGAGACCGAGACGCCGAGACAGAGACCGAGACACCGACACCGAGACACCGAGACAAGGTCCGAGACACCGATACTGAGACACCGAGACAAGGTCCGAGACACCGAGACCGAGACACCGAGACTGAGACGAGGTCCGAGACATCGAGACTGAGACACCGAGACTGAGACACCGAGACACCGAGACAAGGTCCGAGACACCAATACTGAGACACCGAGACAAGGTCCGAGACACCGAGACCGAAACCCCGAGACTGAGACACCGAGACCGAGACACCGAGACTGAGACACCGAGACACCGAGACAAGGTACGAGACACCGAGACTGAGACACCGTGACGGAGACCGAGACAAGGTCCGAGACACCGAGACTGAGACACCGAGACAAGGTCAGACAAGGTCTGAGACACCGAGACCGAGACACCGAGACACCGAGACCGAGACACCGAGACTGAGACACCGAGACAAGGTCTGAGACACCGAGACTGAGACACCGAGACCGAGACCGAGACACCGAAACAAGGTCCGAGACACCGAGGCAGATGGATATTACATGAACTCTGACACAGAATATGAGACTCTCAACACTGTCATCAGTGTCATCGTCGTTATCGTCGTTGACTGTCATTCCTTAGAGCAGTGTTTCTTAACCAGTGTTCGACCGAACCCCTGGGGTTCGGTGAGCCAGTGCCAGGGGCTCGGCAGAGGTCCTCTGCAATATATATATATATTCAGGGTCAGTGAGTGTGAGTGAAAAATCATTTGCTATTTTATTTTTATTTTCGACTTTTATTTAATAAATTTTGTTTGAAATAGATTGCCTACCAGGCCCTGCCTTATGAAATTTAAAGCTGTTCATCCTGTTAACCTTAGTTATGTGTTACTGCACATTTTGGTACAATTTTTTATTTCCTTTTGTTCCCATTAGTTAAAAAATTATTGTTCAAACTTGAGGGGTTCGGTGAGTGGTCATGGATTTCTCTTGGGGTTCGGCTGCCTTGAAAAGGTTAAGAACCACTGCCTTAGAGAAACATTAGGCCCTTAGAGAGGTTAATGAGGCGCTATAGAAATGTAGAGATAAATACCTCACCCATAGACGATGACCTCACATATATACCCCACCTTTCGTTTTAATAGAAAAGTAAAGTGAGGAAAAGGTATGTTAACGTAGTAAGTGGCAAATAAGTTAAAAGTGAAGTCAAAGTAAATACGCTCTATATTAATCAGAAGCCAACCTTCCTTTTACACAGTTAGAAACATTAGACTCTCAACACTCTCTCGGTGTAATCGTCGTTGAAAGCATATGAAATCCATTGAAACATGCTAGCGCACGCAAGGACGTAGGGGTACGTACAAACATGCTGGCCCAGCTAGCTTGGAGAGGTAGAGAGGTAGGTTGCGTCTCTTGCGCCTCTGTGTTAGAGAGCGTGTGGATCGCGGATCGCTTCCCGATGCTGGCTTATTTCAGAGATTTAAATCGGGGTATACCACGGTCCGTACACGGTGACCTTAAATGGCGTGACGCCCATTCAAACGAGCAGCGGTGGTGAAGGATTTCGCCCGATCAATTCATTGAAAACTGAACAGGGTCGAGGTCATATATACGGTCGCTATATAAAATCGTGTAGATTTAGGCTACATTTCACTGGCGTTCAAAGAGAAAGATATCTAATTATTGTTTCATGCAGAGATAGGACGAGTCGATTTGCCCCAATCGCAAATAATAATGTATCGTAATCAAGTTGAAGAATCGAATGACGTCACGACGTATTCGCTCCAATTTCAAATAATAATGTATTCTTTATTTGACTACCAGCAAACGCACGGTAGCTTACAGAAGAAATAAATACTACAAACATTTATTCAAAGTCATATAACATTCTCATAATAAAACCTTTTTTGCAAAGGCATCAATTCTAGGTAGGGTGAGATCATATGGCCTGGGTCGCGTATTGTGTGGAGTGACCTTACGGGGATGGGGAGGTCGTAAACAATGTCAGGTTCTGCTCCGCCTTACTTGTCATCTTTAGTCACACCATGTGCTGCTCTTGAATCAAGACGTGGATTGCGATCGGCTTCGAAAAGAGACTTCATAATCAAAAGAACAAATCTAAAATTTGGAAACAGAATGTTTGAAGTAGCTGGTCCAGCTGAATGGAACTCACTACCAGAACTAATCCGAAGATCATCCTCAATTAATATTTTAAAATCTAAACTTAAAACGTATCTCTTCTCTAAGTACTATGATTAGTAAGTACATTGTAACGCGTCCTTTGAGTAAGACTTTGTTTTATTAAGGCGCGTTATAAATGCAAGTTGTATTGTATTGTATTGTAAACAAATTGAAGAATTGAATGATGTCACAATGTCACAATGACGTATCTTCCGTAAGGTCGAGGTCTTGAAATAAATGACGAAATATAATCTGTTAAGGGCATTTTTATAGCGCATTAATTTTGGGAATTTCGTAAATGACCTGCTATGTTTAAAGACTTTTGTAAAACGGACTTTAGACCGACAAAGAGAATAGGTGTGAGATAATTAAATACACCAATATGAATAGGAATGTAGCCGAACGCGCTCTCGTGCAAGTCCTATCTTGTAAAGCGCGCTATAAATTTTCATTTGTATCGTATTGTATTGTTTTGTATTGTATTGTATGTGTCATGTCTAGTGTTGTCTACAGATTTTGTTGATCATGGTTGGAGTCCACAGCGGTATGGTTGCGCCATGCAAAACCAGCTTTAGATTAAATACAATGTCATGTCATATTTAAAGATAATAGACATTACAGCGCATATTCAATATGATGTTTAACTCTATATAATTATGTAATTGTTTATTGCTTAAAAACTAATTATTCATCGATTTCCTTCGTAGAAACCGCAGTGCATTTTGGTATGTAAAAACGACGTTTTACAATTTTGCCGCTATGAGCGCCAGACTCAATGGACGTTACACAGGGACTATCTAGTCCCTGGATTCGAGGTCCTTGCCAAAAGAGTTTGTCATAAACTGCGCAAATGTATCGCTTATTAATTGGGAAAAATTCAAACGCATGTAAGGTTCGATCTCTGGCTGCCTTAAGATGTCTCTAAGACTATACCCAATTTTGCTGTCGTTACCCTCCTTTTATATGCTGTGGATCGACCTTATATAATCCTAAGCAGTACGTGAGGCCTTGCAGGATCGCTGGCGTTGGGTAAAACCACCTAAGTCCCCTTATATATATGTACATTGTGTACATATATATTGACGTATATATATATTCGTTTAATTGAGAAAACAATCTGACAAAAACGCAGCAATGCTAACATGAGTGATAAAGAATAATTAAAGTTCATTAGAATATTTTAGAATGAACTAGTAAATATTTTTATATAATGATCTGGGAATAAATTGAGAGTTGTCCTTGGGTGGGAGAGTATGGTTGTGTGCTCTAGGTCTTAATTGGTGAGATGAGAGGGGTCGGAGTGGAGGTAGGAGTTGGTGAAGTACATGCTTGGGGTTGTGTAATATGGAGAAAAGGAGTTTCGCATCGGCTATATTGGCAAGTTCAGAGACTGTTGGAAAGGATGCAAGATGGGCTCTGGCGAGGGGTCAAATTCCGTAACCCAAGAACTTTAAATAACAATAATAAGACGATCTTTAAAGCGCCGTACTCAGTCGAGGCCGAAGGAAAGGGCGCTGTAGATGAGTTCAATAAATCAATGACAGTCACATCATCACATGATTGTGTAAAAGTCTTGAGCTGTGATTTAAATGTCTCCAGAGAGGGGGCATTCTTTACATGGTCTGAAAGACTGCTCCACGCAGTGGGTCCTGCGACAGAGAAGGACCAGTCGTCACACCTCGTAGAAGACCGAAGGTTATTCACTGCTTTGAGAGTTATCAAGCACAGTTTGTAAGTGATCCGCTGAGGAATGCGAAGCCAGCGTAGGTTATCGCGCAGCAGATCAGGTGATCGAATTGTGTCTGGCCCTGTGGCCCATCGACGTATATCGATAATTCGATATACGTCGATGGTCTGGCCATATATATGACACGTTCAGCAGTTGAGTTGAGTTTGTCGTTGCCCTAGAATGAGCCGAGAGACAAGAAGAAAACCCATAGAATATACAATCAGAAGCACTAAGATTGGCTTGTGGGGCAGCTAAGGGTACGCGGCCTGCCATTTCGTTCCTCCTTGCAATGCCTTTCCTGTCATTTCGTTCCTCTTTGCCTTTCCTCTCGTCCCTCCCTGCCTGTCATTTCGTTCCTCTTTGCCTTTCCTCTCGTCCCTCCTTACTTGCCATTTCGTTCCTCTTTGCCTTTCCTCTCGTCCCTCCTTACCTGTCATTTCGTTCCTCTTTGCCTTTCCTCTCGTCCCTCCTTACCTGTCATTTCGTTCCTCTTTGCCTTTCCTCTCGTCCCTCCTTACCTGCCATTTCGTTCCTCTTTGCCTTTCCTTTCGTCCCTCCCTGCCTGCCATTTCGTTCATCTTTGCCTTTCCTCTCGTTCCTCCCTGCCTGCCATTTCGTTCATCTTTGCCTTTCCTCTCGTCCCTCCCTGCCTGTCATTTCGTTCCTCTTTGCCTTTCCTTTCGTCCCTCCCTGTCTGCCATTTCATTCCTCTTTGCCTTTCCTTTCGTCCCTTCCTGCCTGCCATTTCGTTCCTCTTTGCCTTTCCTTTCGTCCCTTCCTGCCTGCCATTTCGTTCCTCCCTGCTTTTCCTGTCATTTCGTTCCTCGTTGCCTCCGTCTGCATGTTTGTTACTGTCCTGCTATCTTCTCCAATTGTGTCCGTCGACGGAGTGTTTGATTTATGGCGAATGGAGGACAACTGTCGTCCATTGACCGGTTCGTATATACCAGCCGCCAGCAGCTGTTGCTCCAACCGACAGACCACATTGCATCCGAGACATTTCCAAAAACAAACGGATATCGCTGGGAACAGCAACGCTTTCCTAATGACCGAATATTGCATCGACTTGACCGGAAATTCTTTGATGATTGAGTGTAAATTTTGGATTTTACAAAATTTAGAGATCCGCCACATCTAGATGCGCAATTTAACCACTGCCCTGTGGAGTCGGCGCCTATGAGTATAGTGACCGAGGGTCGAGAAAGACAGATAGACAGAAGGAGGATCGGGTGGAGCGGGTTGGTTTGATAGTGAAAAGCTCGCGAAGGTATTTCGGCTGGGATTATTGTAAGGGGGTTAATTGTTGGTTCGTGATAGAACTTCGAAGTGAATTCGGTCTGGCATTTTTAACCAATGAGGCAGTAATTTGAGGATGGACGTTACATGATGATGCTCAATTGGATGTTCTGCAGGGCGACAGCTCTGGCTGGTGAGTTTTGAATAAGTTTGCAGAGGCCTGAGTTGTGAGGAATCAATATTGAGGAACAGAGAATTGCAGCAATCGAGCTTTGAGTGGACAATAGAGGTAGCAGTGGTGGAGGCAGTTCTTTTAAGCTAAGACCTAATAGACCTCTGTCAGACGGTATCGGCGGCCCTGGGTATAATCGCGCCCTTCGCGCTGCTGAGAGAGGGGTTTTGTTGCCCCATTCGCTCGCACAGCAGAAATGCAGAACCGCACATTCTCTGTGGTAGACACTAGGCCTAGGGTTTGGAATGGCCTCCTTAGTCAGATACGTCTTTTCCCTAGATCATGCACTGATACGTTTTATGGCCATTTGAAAAATTATCTTTTTGCCCGGACTGGAGTTGGGAGCGCTTCCGAGTAATCACCTTGAAGGGCGCTATATAAATTTTTGAATGAATGAATTCACGAATGAAAACTGAACTTGTTAAGTTACTAAACTGTTTCTGCTGAAACCCAAGAACTCAGTCACCAACGATTTCTACCGTTGCACCATGCTGTCTTCTCTGCTTTCTCATCTGGTAGCAGTGCATATTTTAACGGATTTTGACTACTGGGACCAGTGGGTGGCGTAAGTAGTAGGGTTCGTGCTTTGTACCATGCCGCACACCAGGCAAGTGCCCAACATACTCGAAAAGTTGACGACCGGGGGGGGTAGCGGTGAAATTAGAGTATTACCTAGGACAAATCACCAAAACTACTGGGACATATCCTAAAACTGCTGGGACATATCCTAAAACTACTGGGACATTTGTCCCAGTAGTTAAACAGTTAAAATATGCACTGTCTGGTAGGGCTCCCGGTACGGACCAAACAATCTATAGGCCCCTAGCCTATATTGCTTTTGCGGACTTGTTGATATAGGCCTAACGCCGACACTCGAGCTCCGCCAGCATGCCCAAATGGAGCACAGGTAGCACACATTATATTCCCGTATGGGACCCGTACAGAACCCATATTGGCCTCATCTAATGCTCATGGAAATGCAATGCAGACAGGGCAAGTTGGTGAGCCTGGTGTCCGTAACGCCGTTTTGTGTGGTGCCGAAACTTTCATGAGATTTACAGGCATACATCAGTAGAGATTTACAGGCATACATCAGTAGAAACTGACGGCCTACAAGGTTGGGTAACATATGGTATTCATTGTGGCCGACGAACAACTAGAGACATTTTCAGGTAAAGTTAAATTTTTATCACAATTTTTTTAAATTTTACTTATTATTTCAACAACTTCAAACTTAATCGATTAAGTTTAAGCAACGAAATATTTATTTTCACTTTTTTATTATTTTTTATTTATATTTTCGTTGAATTAATTTCAAGGCTAGAGAAATGCCGTCTTCTGAAGAACCGACTAAGACAACGTCGATGAATATGCAAACGAAAACTGAAAACGGATTTCAAGTTAACGTGTGCAAATTGCTTTTATTTCTTGAAATCATAACAAAACAGGCAGTCGCCTTAATTATGCCTAACCTACAACACGTGTTATTAAGGATCAAGTTTTTATTCTTCCACAGTTAGTAGCCGCTTGTCTGTCTTTCGGCCTCGCTATGCCGCGTCTTTATCAGTGTGCACGATGTCTGAATGAATGCGTTAATTTCTGTATACAAATTTTTAAATTAATTTATTCCTGTGTACGTCAATTAAGCCTTCTGTTTCATGTCCCTGCAACTGTGCCTGTTCGCATGTCTCCAAACCGGTGTGCCTACCAGCACGTAATACGGCGAGGCCGGTGCACAGTCCAAGTTTGTGAAGCACAGGAACTTTGCGCAGACAATTACGACAGTCGTCAAGGCTAAACTGATCAGATCTGGTCCCACAGGTGGAACCCGTCCATCACATATCTGACGCACAGTAATCCCAGCAGAGTCCAAACTGCGAAGATGTTCACAGTTGCTTTGGCTGCTGCGGACAAGGTTTTGTCGACATTCACGTCGACGACCCCCTCCTCAGATACCTCATCCAGCCCTACACTTGACCAGGGAGTTGTGGAAACTTTGGCAGATGGTTCCGAGTCACCGGTAGAAACTCTGGTACGGTCCACGGACATGGTGGATGGGCGCAATTCAACACGGTCCCACGTGAAATGCAAAGTACTGCTATTTTTCACATTGTTTCTCCATGCAGACGGGCCAACTGACTGATCCGTAGACGCGGATTTCGTGGTTGGATGTAGCTCCAAAGGACCTCGCTTGGCAGCCACACTTGACCAATGAGTTGTGGGAACTGTGGCAGAGGGTTCATAGTCACCGGTAGAAACTCTGGTACGGTTCACAGACATGGTGGATGGGTGCGATTCAACAGGATCCCGCGTGAAATGTAAAGTAGGCCTACTGCTGTTGCTCACATTGTTGCTCCAGGTAGACGGACCATCTGACTTATCCGTAGACACGGGTTTCGTGGTTGGACGCAGTTCCACAGAACCTCGCTTGGCATTCAACGTAATTTTGCCCACCGCTGTACTGCTCCAGGAGAACTTGGCGACTGATTGCGTGGCGAACGTTTTCGAAGACGGAGTCGACTTTGACGACGATGCGCCGACGGACTGGACACGGTTCATCGCATCCATATCGACACTCCCCCGGCTCCTCTTGCGGTACAGATCTGGTTCGTGGGAATCGCCTGGAATACGCGGAAGGGGAGGCAATACTGTCGTGGTACGTTGAACTCGAAAGGTGCGCGGAACTCCTGTACTCGGTGGACACGACTGCATGAAGTCAACGTAGCGTAGCAACTGCGAAAACGACCTTGACTGGACCTCGAGGTCTCTCGAGCCACACCCGGACTTGTGGACCGTATCCACAACCATTTCGCAGATCTTCAGACAGGCGTCCGGCTTCCAAGGACATCCGGAGAATGTATCCGTGCTCTGTTGTAGTAGAAACCCGATCCTACACGCTGAACCAACCCCTGGGAGAGGGCACGTAGCGCTTGGGATGACATCGGCGGGTGGGGTGCCGTCGCAGTGACCTAGTCGCGATATGGCTGGGTAGTAGGTGATCCTGGACAAGCAGAAGAGGGCGGAGGAATGGGTCACGCAGTTGAGGACGAGTACATCCTCCGGTTCAAACTCCGGCAGATGGATGGAGCTGTGCCAAGATGAAGAGGAAAACCAACAAACCATTGAGCAATTTATAATATCACCTTACTCGTAATGTAATTTAATGCAAGAAACTATTTTAGAAAAAGTAGTAATAGCACCAGCAGTAGTGGTAGTGTTGGTGGTAGTAGGTACAATAGTATATAGAACAATAGCAATTATAGCAAAGCATAACGCAAAACAAATAGTCAGAACTTTTGCCTTAGACTATATATAGGGTCTGTATACCGATTTTGTCCATGTATGCCATGTATCTGTCTACATGTCTTTCTGTATTAGTCTCTATGTCCGTCTCTCTGTCTGTCTGTCTCCGTCTGGCTGCACGTCTATAATCTGTCCGAGTGTGTGTAATACTGTGTATAGCCTATGTCTGCCTGTAATGCCCATGCCTGTATGTTAGGATGTTCGTTTCCAACCTGTAGCTGTTTGGATCCCAAAAGTCCCTCCAATCCAGAAGTTTCTGAATCGATCCAGATTTCTTTTTCACGTCGACCGTTATTCGCGCTCCATCTGTGAGGAAATAAGTAAGTAAGTATATTCTTCATTAAGCAATTGCTAATCCCACTGTGGCATACAGACGACATCTAACAAACACAGTTTAAACATTGTAATATTATAACATCCTAACAATTTTTTTGCGCATTAGGCTGTCGGCTGGGGATTATGCGTTCATGGGCACGGGGATGAAGGAGTAGTGGGCGGGTTTGGTTGGAGCCTTGGAGGTAGTAGTCTATAGTTGATGCAGGGCCTGGCCCGGGTCTGTCAGGACAACCCCAAAGAGGCGAGTGTCAGCGTTGTTGTCGCAGAGTTCTTCAAACGTTGGGAAGTCTTCGGAGAGGTAACGAGTCTACGTATCTGTAGACCGGGCTATTTTGACGGGTCACCGTCAGAAGGAGTTCCGAGTCCCGTAACTCCCGTTGCCATAGGATCAAAGGGGCAGAGCAGATGTTAAGGCCAATGTCGTTTTTGTCGAGAGCAGTCGACGAAAACCACAAATGCGCATTTAGCAGGTGCGGGGTGGCTGGGTTGTATATGCGGTCTCCGGTCGGCAAAGGTTAGGTTTTATCCAAGATGATTCCAAGATTATAGACTGGAGAAGAGTAAGGCGGTGGGAGAAGTGGAATCTGCTGGAGAAAGGTCGGATAGCACAAGTTAGTTTGCTTAATTGTTCGCTCGAGGTCAATAATGAGGAAGAAGGATAATAACAAGAAGGAAGAGGACGAGGAAGAAGATACGGTAGGAGGGAAGAGGAGGTGAAAGAGTAGAAAGGATGTTGAGAAGAACAAAAGAAGGGCAGAGAAAGAAGAGAGGAGTAACAAAAGGGAGAGGGAGGATGGCATTGACGGCTTTGACGTCTAAAGACATCACTAAACTGTTTGATCTATCCGTAGTTTGCGTGTTTAATGTTCCAGACATATCGCTTTATTAAAGTTATGTGCCACATAGGATGATAGTACTGTAGTAGGCCTACCTACTAGCGTATAAATGATAACTGACATTACGTTCCTGTTAGGTGTTTGTGATAGTGCGCTATCTAATTAAATTACTTATTATGCGCAAATCTAACCTTATCTGCCTATCCTCGATTTTGTGTTGACTGAGCGCCTGTGAACCAGCTGATGCCTCAACTTATATAGCGCTTCTTGCGCTGCAGAAATCTCGAGATTACGATTACGTTGGGATCTTGTACAGTGGTAAAACGACACTCACCGAAATTGTCTGTTACTATGACAGCCTGAGCGATGTTGATCGTCGTAGAGTAACCTCCGGTACAGTTACGATTTTCTTTTGGGCGAAGACATTTGCCCTGTCTGCTGACCATTGGCCCTGCGAGGGCGAGAGGAGAGGGAGAGGCCTCGATGACCAGCGTTCCAGCGTCGTTTGGTCTCAGTCGATCTGTATAGAAAATGACCAGTCCAGCACCACTGACCTTGGTCTCCGACGCACGATCGCTGATCATCTGGACCTAAAGAGAAGGCAAGCAGAAGAAACGATTGTCACCAGTCGATTGATTTTAATTGATTGAGATTGATTTGAATGATTGGATTTTATTGGAATGATTGATTGGAATTATTGATTCGAATAATTTGACTGGATGATTAGATTGACAGGTTGAATAGATTGGTTTGGCAGAGTTAATTGATTGGACCGATTTGATTGAGTCACTGACTGACTGACTGGCAAACGCAAGATCGAATGGTTGTTTGCTTGATTTGGTGATTAATGGATTGATTGATTGATTTACGGACTCATTGGGTAGCCGAGTGATTGGTTGACTGGTTGGCTTGATCAACGAGTTGAGGCTGTATAGTGTAATCATTGCTACTTGATTTATCAAAAACACTGAATGATTTAGCCTACGGTGGTTAACTTAACCAATAGGCCCTATACTATAGGGCCTATTGGTTAAGTTAAAGAATTAGTGATTGAATCAATGACTGAATTAATGGTTTAATTTAAGACTGAATCGGCGAATAATTAATTGAGCGAGCGAATGAATAAACGATGATGACATGTGCAGGTGAATATATGCAGCGGACTCCATGCGTCGGTAGGCCTATCTCTAATCGACACTAAAGCGCAGCAGTGCCATAATTATATAAAATGGCACCCGTTTCAAATCGAATAATCTATTCCCTTAAAAACCAAACCAACATTTTAAGCTCACCCTTAAGATGGCACTGCGGTAAGTTCGTCTGCCGATCCGGAATCCATAGAGCTCGGGGTGGCACTCCCCAGCTGGGCCGTTCCAACTCCATGCGGCGATTAGGGAGTAGCAGCCGAGCTTCGTCCCGAGATCCCTTGGATAGACGTCACAGTCGAATTGCATGTCGTTGCTCACCCGTGCTGGATCTGCGCAAGATAGCTGCTCATAACTTAACACAGTATGAGAATTGTCGGAAAAGACTCGGGGGTCAGATCATGTGGCGTTGGGGTGTGCAATGAAGACTTAATAATGGCGTACTAAGAAAGACTAGGGGTTGAACCCCCAAACCCCCGGCAATTCTCACCCCGAGTCTTTAACATCTTTAGCAAATTAAACAGTCTCATTACCAAGTGCTTAATTAATGTTGGCGAAGTGCCGACACTAATGCGTCCAGATCACTCTTATAAATACTGTTATACACCTAAACACAGTGTAATGTGTGCTGAATCTGCTGTGTATATAATCGGACACCAGAGTATGCTGAACCCTCTATGGCCATCGATTACGAAAATTACATAAAAATCTTAACAGTGCCAAATGTTATAGGCCTATATTAAACAATACGTATACGACAACTCTTACAAGCACCTAAGTCAGTATGAAAAATAAATTACGCCAATCGTATCAGTACAATCGGTGGTAAGTACCTGCTTCGCACGCGTAGAGAGCAATGTCTTCGACGTGAAGCAGCAAACTTGGATTGAGGACAGGTTGTGATCCTATCACATGATAATCTTTCTCCGCAGATGGTAAAGCCATCTTCATGCAGATGGTTCGTCGTCCTGGAGTCAACCAAGGGGATCCCAACCCCCCTGTGGGATCCGTCGCCGCCGGGGGCAGAGTAACCTCTTGAGGAAGTCTCAGCCGAATGGAATGGACGTCTGAAGAGCAAGAGAGAAGAAGAAACTGCGTGTGACGGGACAGTTTCACGTCGTCACGGTTCACTGGTTACGCAGTAAGCGTCGATGATGCATTTTTTTCAAATTATTATCGCTGTCCTCGCCTCATCAACATCCGTATATCCATCCATCAATCGCCATCGCCATCGCCATCGCCATCGCCATCGCCATCGCCATCGCCATCATCATCATCATCGTCATCATCATCATCATCATCATCATCATCGCCATTCATCATCGTCATCGCCATTCATCATCATCGCCATTCATCATCAGCAGCAGCATCAGCAGCATTATCATCATCATCATCATCAGCATCACCACCATCACCATCACCACCACCATCCTCCTCCTCCTCCTCCTCCTCCTCATCATCATCGTGTTTTTCTTGTTCTACCTCCAACCAAAATCATTTACACCAAAATCAACATCATTAGGCCTATAGGCTATCCTCACCAGTCACATGCACCACCTGCAGCACCACGACCACGTACACCACCATAACAACTATCACCACCACCAAAACAGTATACCCAAACAACCACCACGACGACCACCACAGCCACCACCCTGACTGCGATCTGCTGATAACAGAATGCCGTCATCATTACGTCGTCACCTGCGGCATTTAGTGCAGGACAGGTGAATGGCCGACATCCGTTCAGCCAGAGGTTACGACTAAGGCAGTCCGAGGAATTGAGCGGTTCACAGATGCCTACAAAAACAATGAAAACGACGACAACAAAGAAGGTAACGCAAGGTAAGGCTAAATAAGGTAAATGGTAACACAAGGTAAGGCAGAGCACGATGGGGTAATATATATAAGATGAACTAACCGAAGGTGAGGTACGGCACGGTCGAATAGGATAGCATATAGGTTAGACTAGATGTAGGTAAATAAAAGGCAAGTTCAAGTAGACTAGGCCGTCTAACCGTTAACAAACGCATCCTTCACACACGCCTCACTATGAGAAATACACGGTGATTCAATAAAAAGTAAGCCAAACTTTATAAACAAATATTAAAGCTTGAACTATATTTTATTAATAATATTTTAAAAATAAAAACATGCACATACTTACTTTTTCATTTTAATGACTTCCGGTTTTTATTTCCTACTCAAAAAAGCAGACGATAATACAATTAAAAACATAAACAAGAAACTAGCAATTTACGAAAAAAAGCGTTTTAGTAAGGAAGATTAACACATGATAAAAGGTTTGAAGAATCCAAGAATTACAGCAGCCGTCAATTTCTACAAGATTCTCTAGAAAAACACTGGACCAGAAGCGGATTAGATAAATTGCTTCGAAAAATTAGCGGAACAGGGTCAGTCGACCGCGTCATTGGTAGTGGCAGACGAAGGTCATCGCGCACTGAAGAAAACGTTGCCCAATGGCGCCAGCGCCTCCAGGCTTACGTGCAAGCAGAAGGAGGACATTTTGAACATCTTCTTTAATTAAATGATTAAACCATACTACTGAGAGTTTCTTCACACAAAAATTTAATACTGTTTTCCTGTTAGAAGTACTTCTATGAAATACAAAGTTTGGCTTACTTTTTATTGAATCACCGTGTAGATAGAGGTGTTGGAAAAACTGTGTTCGTTAATAAATAAAAATATCGTTTTTTCTTCTTAGAACTTTCGTTTCCAGTAAAGCCACGTGGGTCGCGATAGATTGTCGTTCTAAAAATTGGGTCGCGGTGCTAAAAAGTTTGGGAAGCACTGGACTAGGGCAAGGAGCTAAGAGAAAGCGAAATAGGGTCAATTAAAGTAGGCTAGGGTAGAACAGGCTATAGGGTACCATAGGATAGCGCAAGCAAAAGTAGATTGTGGTAAATGCAATTTACATTATATGAGAATATGACAGTCATTTATCTATGTCGGCTGTATATACCTGGATGGGAGAGGCTGTAGGTGATTTTTGTGGTGTTAGACGACGTCTTGTGGTCCGAGGTCCAGGTACAGTTGGGATCTCCGAGTTCTTCTCCGTTCGTCCGTCCATCTCCATCCGAATCAAGTTCACACAGGTGCTTGTCCCAAGACTGCAGTGCACCAAGCCACGTACGGTACGTCATAGCCAAAATTAAACGGCGGAGGCGGGAAGAAGGGAAGGAGGGAAGGAGGGAAGGAGGGAAGGAGGGAAGGAGGGAAGGAAGGAAGGAAGGAAGGAAGGAAGGAAGGAAGGAAGGAAGAGGAAGAAAACAGACAGACAGAAAGACAAATAAAATAAGGCAGGAGGGAAGGACGGATGGATGGACGGACGGACGGACGGACGGACGGACCGACGGATGGATGGATGAGGATAGAGAGGAAGGCAGGAAAGGAGGGAAGAAGGAAGGTAGGCAGAAAGAAAGAAAAAAAATAAAGATAAGAAAGCGGGAAGAACAAAACAAAGTGAGGAAGTATAAGGAACAAAGAATGGATGAAGGAAATAACGGAAAAAGGAAGTAAGAAAAAATAATAATAAGGAATGTAGGAAAGAACGGAAGGCGTAAATAGGATGGAAGGAAGAAGGAAAGAAGGCAGAAGAAACAAATCAAATAAATGATGGAAGAAAGGAAGGAAGGAAGGAAGGAAGGAAAATATATAAGGGGAAGAAGACAGAAATAAAGACAGGAGGGAAGGAAGGAAGGAAAGAAAGAATAAAGGAAGAAAGGAAGGAAGGAAGGAAAACATAGGGTAGGAAAACAGGAAGGAATGAGGAGAGAACTGAATGAATAAAGCAAGAAGAAAAGATAGAGAGGAAATTAAGCAACAGAATAGAATAAAGGTAGAAGGAAGGAAGGAAACTGAAAGAAATGAAGGAATGAAGGGAAGAGTGAGAAAAATAAGGAAGAAAGTAGCAGGATTATTCCTACTTTCCTTCCTTCTTTCCACAAGGAAGTAAGAAAGAAAGAACGAAAGAAAGAAAGGACAGCATTAAGGAGGAAGGGGGGGGGGAAGGAATGAACGCAGAATTGAAGTATAACGACGACTATAAAGTTCTTTGAAGCTAACAACTCACCCTGCTCTTGGCGAAGTCCACCCCAAAGGCGTTGAGAGGGCTTCGTTTGTGAAAGCCCTGATGCCCGACGGGCTTCCAGACTTTGTCCTTTCGACAGGGGTCAGGAACTCTGTGGCCGTTCGGGATGAACTCGCCAAAGATGGAATAGCCAACAGTCACGGTCAGAAGACAGCAGACGGTGAGAGGAATGGCTGTGATGACACTGATTCGCCAAAGGTCACACATCGCTGCTCAAGCGAAATGGACGCCGGTCACGGTTCACTGAAAAAAGCAAATATACGTTTCACCTTGGTTGTGGCGCTGTGGTAGTGTTTGTCCTACTTGTAATAATACGTCCGGGGTTCGAACTTTGTGGGAAGGACATGGGAAGGATGTAACGTCAGGTTTGGGAAGGTGATGTAATGTAGGGTGAAGTGATGTAACTATGGCAAGGTAAAGTAAACATGCGTATCCATCACAATCCGTCTACTAAACCGAGAATTATTTAAAGGTTGGACTAGTCTTGGAGGATTTTCAGGTCAAGCCACACATTGCATCAATCAAGGAGGCCTTTCCTATAATATACCACGATATTAAAGACTACAGAGATGACAACGATTTTCAGGGCAATAAGCTATGATGACTTGGACTAAAAAATGGTAGAATGACGTCTAAAAATAATGACGATAAATTATGATTACAAAAGTTCCACATAATAATAAAAATTAACATCAGGATTCCAACCTCAGACGTAAAGGGTGAGAGCTAAAAGCACCGGCCTTCTTTACAATATAATGCACTACAACATAAATGAAATGTGATAGGCCTAATGCTTCTCAGCAATGCCGAATTGTACATTGAACAAATAGACTGGAAGAGGTACAGTTTCTGTTACGTTGAGAGATACTCATATAATCAGATACATAAACGTGAGGACGTAGAAAGTTCCAGATGGAGAGACCATGCAGCAACTGTTGCCCTGCAGGGTGAGTACGACGTCCACACCCCGCAAACAACAACACTTTGCAAAAATAATAATTATGGTCAGAAAAGAGAATATCGCTCTTTAACACAGCTACATGGTATGACCACTATAAAACAATACACTACGTTACACATTTTAGCTGTAGGGCCTAATGATATACGACCTGTAGGCGATGACCGAACACGATTCCTTTCACCAGATCAGAATACGTTCCTTGACCCGATAACCTACGAACAGCTCACCGTCAACACAGTTAGCCTACACTGCGTACTGAGAGCATCGCGTGTACCTAACGTCTTTAATCAAAGACCGCTCCTTTGTCTCTCGTTCGTCACGGGTCGTTGCCTTTCTATCTGCTACATACATAATATGCAGCAGCAGGACATGTGTAATTACTGTATACTTCTAATTCAGTAAATCGCGATGACGTACAGGTCTCTATGTGACCGGGACTCTCGAGAAGCTTGGCACGCTTAGGCACAGAAGACAATAATGTAGCTTTAGAGACAGTTCATTGGTCTATCTGCAATTTATCTCTGATGAAGTTAGGCATGTATGCATCTATGGAAATTTTATGTCCGTTACAGCGATAATTAACTGAAAGAAAACAAATGACTGTGAAGAAACATTAGTCCTACAAAGAATAGGCCTATAAAATTAGAAGCAATGATAACGTGAGCTGAAGAGAAATTGCAATATTTGCTTACCCAATTTGTAATAATATGAATAACATTTTAAAATTAGGAAAGTATTATTGTGCACTTAGGCCTACTTTATAGCGCTAGGCCTATACATCTGGCTGCCAAAAATTTGGTTTAGACTGGTTCTACATGAATATGATAGCAAGGAATCGGTCAAGGACCTATGCATGTACAAACGAAGAAGAAGTGAAGTCATTCATGAAGCGAACTATTGCTGTTACGCTGTCGACTAGACTCATTTCATGTCGGTAGATGGCACTGATATAATCTTGCTCTAGGAACTAGACTCATTTGATTTCGGTAGGTGAGGCTGCTAAGAACATGGCCACGTGGAGGTTATTCACCAAAAAATAACAGAACTAGATCGTTAACCTTCGCGTAGAGGTATTTTGTTTATAATGAAATTTCAGGTGCGCGATAGTCTATTATTGCCGTGTTGTCCAAGGCGCGTGATAGGAAATAATAGCACAGAATAGATAAAGCTTTATCTATTCTGTGATAATAGCTTGTTATAATTCATTATGGGTTTTTATATAGTACCCCTTCGAGGTAATGTACTCAGGAGCAAATATCTACAATAGAAAAGAAATGTCACGAAGTCGTTAAGTCCAGAAGTGAACTTTAGGTTACGCTGTAGGCTCACTTCGATTCGGTAGGTGGCGCAACTATCCTATACGTTATGAAGGTCGTAATAAACTGGACTCATTCCATTTCAGTAGGTGACGCTGCTATAGCACTACGCGCTAACCGCGCCGTAAATTCACATTTCCGTGTAGTCAAAGTTCAGGTGCGCGATAGTCTATTGCTGTGCTGTCCAACATGCGACCAGCGGGATGAGGCCCTCGGGTTGATTTCTCAAATTCTTTTCTATCGTCTTAGGAGGGGCAAACATTCAAAGTTACCTAGCACTGGTTTTATTTAGAATAGACTCTATAGATTGATTGATAATCTACATAGGCGTAGCTACAATGAGTACGAAGTCGTTAAGTCCAGAAGTGAACTTTAGGTTACGCTGTAGGCTCACTTCGATTCGGTAGGTGGCGCAACTATCCTATACGTTAGATACTAAGTCGGGTCGCATTAAAAGAAATCCTTGGACGACCCAGAAAAAATTGGCAACAAGCTGGAACTAAAAAATAATTAAAGATAAAATATTAATGTATGTAAAAAATGGTCCCCAGCCCCTCAGTTCTCACGATGGGATTTTTTATAAGAGAAATTTGAAAGTATAAAATTTTGCATGGCTATTTGAGCGCTGTACCTCGAATATTTTTGTTTACGATTAGTGTTTACGGTTACGTTTTATAGAAATAAACTATACAATGTTGTTGTTTTTCGATGTACATTATCAATGATCTCTGTCAATTGTGGTTTCCTACCCACAGGTATCGCCACGTTTCAATTTTTACACCAGTCAATCTGCTCATCAATTTTACACCAGTAATTAAATACGTTTAATTTTCCACAGGCAATTTTTACTCTTAACATTTACAATTATTCGTTGGTTTTGCTTCATTGATTTAATTAAACTAAAATGCATTTGTTACGTTAAAGAGTTGTCACTATCTGGCCGCCAAAGGCGTCAAGCGAGTCACTTGTCGTGGTAAGGACTTTCTAATTCTGTGGATTTTTGGTCATTGCCATGATGGCGTCTAATTCAAAAAATAAACAGCTCGAAGTTTCACAATTTGTTTGCCAAACGATTAGGTTTCACTGAAAGTTTAATTTAATTGTTGATTGTTATTGGCGAAGGTTTAAATAGATCAATTTATTTTTGTAATTTTGTGTGGCGAGGCATGATTTAAATCGTCCGCTACTGTGAATAGTTTTATATTTGTGTGACATGTTAAGGTCGAAATGTTGGCTACTGACTTGTTTCTACTGATTATGGGAAATAGATGAATTTGTTGAAGGTTTGTAATTTTGAGTGGGCCTCTCCATTTAAAAATGCTTAGATTATTTGGTTTTATTAACTGATTCCTGTGTTTTTATACGCGAAATTGTTCTTCACGGATTACATTTACGTCGCTAAAAATCACCTAAGCCCAGATGGCGTCGAACTTTTCTGAGCTCAAATCACGCTGGGAGAACTGTTCTGCTTCAAAGAATATTTCTACTTTGAAGAATAGATCTGAGAACAGTTCCATTTTGAAGAATGAACCATGTAGTACATCGTTGCAACATGACTCTCCATTCGATACAATGTATACATCTCGGCTCGTGCTTTCAAGAGGACTCAAGAACAGGCCTGTAGAATCAAGGAGGCAAGAGAATGTACCGGTACCTAAAAAAAGTGTGGTCCAAGAGAGCATAAATAGGAAAATTGAGAATATACCTCAAGCAATTTGGGAAGTTAAGAATGATTTTCAAGGCTCTAGGATAGTTGAAAATGCCTGTCCTGTTTTTAGCAGAGTTGATTCTCCAGATTCTGGAGAAGCTGTGTCTTATGAATCATACAAGGAAGAGGTTGAGTTCATTGTGGAGAGTGATCCTGAAGAGCAGCCTGGCTCCAAGAATGATTCTACCATGGAAAACGATTTATCAACAGAATTCCTTGAACAAGAGACATCATTTCAACCAGAAAACCGTTTGTCGGAGTTTGGTGGTTCATTTTCCGAGCATCTGCGAGAACTGGAGTCCTCTCTGAAGTTCGATTCACCAGAGAAATGGTTATTTGCAAGCATGGAAAAAAGAAATTCAGGCACATCTATAACATCGTTTGAAGGATTGAGCTCCTGTCAGTCGGAAGAGGAAGATGAAATATCTGATGAGTTTGTCGTTCAATATGAAAGTGACAGTTCGAATGAGGCTGAGCAACACAGCAACACTGGAAAAGCCCTCCTACCCAATGAAAAATTCTTATCAGAACTGAACAATCAGTGTTCTACAAGTTTAATTGGAAGCCAAGATTCAGATAAGAAATTGAGCTTTGCAAAATGTTCATCAAACAAGGAAGACATAGAGGAAAAAGTGGATGACAACCTTTCGGATAGCATATCTTTTGACCTGCCATTTGGAGAGTTTTCTGGCAACTTGTTGTCACGTCTGCTTCCAAAAGAACCATGTCGAAGGAGCAGTTCAACTTGCAATCCAAAACTGTCGAGGTCAATTCAAAAGTCAACCCAATTTAAAATGACGTCAAAAGTCTTGGCTGCTGACAGAATCGGTGATGGCAAAATTGTTAGGACACATCATCGCACCTCATCTTTAGTTGTTCCTCTTTCAAACTTGGAAGCATCACGGATGACGGATTTGTCAGGGATGAATGATTTGCCACAGGTGGTCAGTTCAGCAAGGATAACTGAAATGACACATTTGACTTGTGCCTCTCAAATGAGCAACATATCAAAGACAACTGGTTTAACATGGACGACTGCTTCAACACAGATGACTGATTTGACATGGATGACTGATATGACACGGATTACTAATTCATCGTTGATGACGGATAGCATGGGGGCGAAAGTCCAGACAGAGTCAGCTGATAAAGAGCAGAAACGGTCGAAGATGGCAGTACGGCGTGGCAAAGTTGTGCAGGAAATTCTTGACACGGAAGTCACTTATCAGACTCACCTGGCGCTGGTCATCAAGGTGAGTCTTGTTTTAGTTTTAATTGTTTCATTTGATTCTTCTAATTGAGAGCAAAGATCTGAATTATGGCACATCTCATGGAACTGGCCAGTTTTTCTCAGATTTTTAATTGGAGTGCTTGGTGTCTGTCAGTCGTGACATTTTTTCTGTTATCTGAGCATTGTTTTGCTACCTGATGAACTTTTTTTCTTGATGAACTTAAAACATACATAACTTAACCCTTTCGTTACTGGACCCGTCGCGCCGACGGGTTACCAAACCCATCTGCTATACTGCACCCGTCGCCGCGACGGGGATACAACCTGTAGCTTATAGTCAGGCCCAGTATGCTGCGTGGGTGATATAACCGTATATTACGATGGTCTGAACATTATTCTCTTGTAAAAATATTTGTCTATGGAAATTTTTCACGTAGACCACATTTGCAAGCGTCGATTGTTCAAGCTAGGCCTAAATATGGCGAAAAGACGTATGACTGGTGAAGACGTTTTGAAGGAAATTTTTAACGATAAAGACAGTGATGAAGACGATTTAGAGTTAGATTTAGGTGTAGATGAGTTAGAAGTTATAGACGGCGATGAATGTAATACGGAACAATCCGACGTTGACGTTCGGTTACTGACGACATGTAATCTAAGAGTGATGCATCAATAATTGGTTTGAAACAAACGTTAACGTTTTGTTGCTTATTTCGTTTTCTTGGTGATAACACACATACAGACATACGGACATACATACCATAGGAAAAACTCATTGAAAAATGTAAAAAACAATAATTCCAACTCAGTTTAACTGAATAGCTAAAATAATGTAATTTTCACTATTTTCACATAATCTCATATTTTCCCTAGAATTCCCCCGTACGGCGCCTGGGAACGTGCGCAGTAACGAAAGAGTTAAGACGGTGCAGGAGGCAGTGCTTTTGAGAGGTAATTAAGAGGTGCTAAACTAAGTGCTTAAATATATATATAGACATTGCTTATAAGACAGACTTATAGGGCTCTACAGCAGTGCTTCCCAAACTTTTCAGTGTCACGGACCGGCAGAATTAACTTTTTAGTGTCACGGACCAGTTGGAATTTTCCCACTGCAGGAGGACCGGAACCAAATTTATTAATTGTTTCTCTTTTTCGTTTTCAATCACATAAATTCCTCAAAATGTATTAAAATTGATTTAAATGCATGTTTCGCCAATTCTGTGACTCTGCTACCCCTTAAATCTTAGCCCTTTAAGTGTTTTTGTTATGACATTTAAAAATATAATAGCCATTTCTTGATTCCGAGACAATTTGACCAGTTTCTTGACTCGCTTTGCGGACCGGCAACTGAGGGCTCGCGGACCGGCACCGGTCCGCGGACCACCACTTTGGGAAGCACTGCTCTAGAGTGTCTTGAAACATATATGCATGCAGTGGTGGTTCGGTTTTGGGATTGCTTTTAAATTTTTGTCTTGTTCCATGTCATTGTAGTTTTTTGAGAGGCCGTTGCGAGTACTGAATATTCTTAGTGATCACGTTGTTGTCACCATCTTTGGCAACATTGAGCAACTGATGGCAGTCAACACAGAGCTTCTGATCCACCTTAAGTCACTGAGCATAGGAGAGGCATTCCGACGTCTTGGACCATTCCTCAAACTCTACTCAACCTATGCGAACAACCATGAGAGAGCTCTGGCTGCACTCATGGTAAAATATGCAATATTGGAGTCACCTAAATTTGCACTGGTAGTATATTCGAATAAAAATGGGTCATTTAAAGTAGCAATTGGTAGTAAATGCAAGTTAGTGTTCAATTAAAATGATATATATATACTGTATGAGCAATCGTAATTAGAAATGGTATATGCAATTTAGGGTTCAATTAAATTGACGTATATACTGTACTAGACGTTTTCCCGTCCTAAGACGGTAAAACTGACATGAGGATATCAGCCTGTGTGTTGCTTGTTGTACAGCATGGTTATAGACTCACACACCTCAACTTTCATTACTCGCAAATTTAAATCTACGTGTCGGTTTAAAAGCAATTCTTATCACGTAGTACTAGTGCCTAGCAGCAGCACCTACTGAAATGAAATGAGTTGTTCATAGCATAAACGTATAGGATTTTAGCAGCATCACCTATGGAAAGGAAATGAGTCTAATTAGTGTTGCATAGAAAGTTGACTTCAGGACAGACTAGTACTTCACTCCTATCATATTATTAACGAGCAATCATAGTAAGTAAGAAAAATGTATCCTTTGAGGGTGACTGCTTATTTTTTCCTGTCTCAAACGGACTGGGACTTTAAGATTGTAAAAATTAGAGCAACTGTGATAAAGAAATTCATCGTTTATGCAGCTGAAATTCACTTGTTCTTTTTGCAAAGGACTGGGATCAGAAGAGTCCAGAGTTTGCGAAATTTCGACGTACCCAGGAGGATCATCTGGAGATGAGAGGTCTCAAACTCAACGCTCTCCTAATAACTCCTGTCCAACGAATACCCAGGTCTGCACAATCTGCCTTAACACTTTAACTATGAGCTGCATCAGTTTCCCAGTCACTTTTACTACACTGTCATCATTAGAGTGTTAAAAAGGGTGTCCTATCATTGGAGTGTTGTGGTCATCTTTATTGTTCATACTTGAGATTAAATGAGGGAATGCATCTTACTTTATTATGTTAAATTCCATTAAACTGTTTTCTGTAAATGATTAATACAATGTAAGATTGCCTCTTATGTTAATGTGCTTTACGTTATACTAAATTACATTAACTTCTTTTCTGTAAATTACATTTACTCCATATTGTATGACTACTTTGCACTACTGTTAAATTGCTTTAATTTACTATACTCTATGCAGTATGCAAATTTATGTGCTTGGCTATTTATTATAGTGATTTTTAAGAGCTTCACAAGGGTACCTGACATGGCTATTGAGATTGATTGAATTAGGTGTGACTTAGATAGCTTGAAAAGTTTCCTGAGCTGTCTCTGACAAAATATTATGTAGTTTTAATCGGATACTTTTCCAAAATAGGTCCAACACATGAGAGCTTATTATGCCTGCATTTGTCTTATGGGGCTTATGCTCTTATTCTCCATTGGCTGCCCATTTTCCAGCACACTGAATTTAGGATTTTGGTCTGGGTCTGGCAGTGCCAGTTAGGGAAAGCCACTGCCTACTTGTGGAAGCTTTTTTGCTCCACCTCAGGTTTATCTTGCGGTGGAAGTCTTCGTTCTGTGTCTTGAGGTGATCTTGTTGTTGCCTTTGCACGCACTTCTAAGACACAACGTCGTGCCTTTTCAGTGGTTGGGCTGACCACGTGGAATAACCTTCCTTCAGATCTGCATGTTCTTTTAGCTAGAGACTCTGCATAGACGTTTACAAGCATCTGAAAACTTCTTTATCGCTGGAGTTGGGCTGGGGCACCTCTCATTAGGTATCTTGGAGGGTGCTAGTGTATAAGTCTCTGATGAATGAGCCTCAGCCGATTTGAAGACATCCCGGTCTGCACTTTGATCAGTACCGTCTAGAATTTATATACATTTGTAAGCCAGTTTGACAAATGGTTGGCAGATCAAGTACATTTGGGCACCATCAGCTTACTGATTAACCCAGGCTCCAAGAGTAGAAATGATCTTGATCAGATCAACTGTATACAGAACATAGAGGGCTGTCCGAGAACTTAGCCCTGCAGAACACTGAAAGTAACCGGTTCCCAAACTGAGTTGTTTATGCCAATGGCCACCATGTAGTCTGCCAAGCGCAGGAAAGAACGTAGCCAGTCAACGACTCTGTTGCTGTACACCACATTAATATACATTGAACTCTTTGTTGACGTTTTTCAGGTATAAGCTTCTTCTTGAAGAATTGCTTACAAGCACGCCATCAGATCATGAAGATTACGCCAATATTGAAGGTATAGTATACAACTGTCAACTCTGAACATGATGCCATCTGTCATATGTGGAGGGAATCCATTGGTTGGGTGGTGACTGTTCTAGTTTTCTGTGCATGTTTTGCTTGTTGATGAAATTCCAGCCCATAATGATAGTTAACATTATACAGGCTAGTACAGAGTTTGCTCTTGAAATGGTGCTATAGTAAATTTCACATTTACAAATACAATACTGGTACTGCTTTGCATTTCAAAAGCAGTGAATGATGCTAATATTTTGCGTTTCAAAGGCAGTGATACAGCTTATGTTTTTAATTTCAGATTTAGTGAATCAGGGTAATGTTTTGAATTTCTAGGAACAGTAAAACAATTTACTATTTGTAAATTAAGAGGCAGTGCAACAGTTTAATGTTTTGTATTTTAGAAGTAGTGACGCAGCTTACGGTAATGGTTTAAACATCAAGAAGCTGTTAAACAGATTATTATTTGAATTTCAGCAGCATTGAAACAGCTTACTGTTATAAATATACGACTAACTAATGTAACAAGCTGCGTTCTGTCAGCCTGGTGTTTGGAATAAACGAAAATTGAAACTATTTTGATTTCAGTGGTGCAGGATATAGCTTACTTGAATTTCAGAGGTTAACAAAACAGTTTACTTTTGTATTTCAGAAGCAGTGAAGCAGATGTCTGCAGTGGCGAATCATATCAACGAGCATATCAAACAGCAGGACAATTTCATGAAGATGCTTGCCATTCAGCGCAGTCTCACTGGTCCTCTCGGTCCAAAGATCCTCATTCCTGGCCGAATCTTTATCAAGGAAGGCCCACTTCGCAAGGCCAGTGTTTAGATTATTATACCTGTGATTAGATTAGCTTACATGCAATTATGCTACCTTATGTGTGACTGCCTTTCATGTACCGGTAATTACCTTACATTACTTGTGATTAGCTTCCTTATCTAAAATTATCTTATATTACATACCTGTACTTACTTATGTTACCTGTTGTCCTAACCTGTGATTACCGTACATGAGCGTAGATTATCCATGATTACCTTATCTATTACTAGATGACAGCATTATCTTTGGTTTTAGGTGTCGAATAAGGGTGGTCGGTCACATGAGCGCATGTTCTATCTCTTCTCCGATGTTCTGATGTATGCCAAGCCACGTCTTCTCGATGGAGCACCAGGATGTAACACTTTCATGTGTTGCTGTATCCTGCCTCTACACCACTGCAAGGTCAACCAGGTCTTTGGTCACAGCCAGGGCCAAGGATCATTGTTTACGGTAAGCTGTTGTGTGTAAAGACTTTCAGCATTACGTGTAAAGAGGCTATGGAGAATTCCAATGTTAAGTATATAATGTTGTGCAGTAATTGTAACGATATTCCAGATTCTGTTACACTGGTGCCCCTAGAGAACTGAGATATACAATTAAGTACAGTGTACTTGGTTAAGACAGAATATCAGAGTAAACATTTCATCTTTGCCAAATTCTTTATTAACTGTTTTTTGTCTTTATCTGTAGGTCCAGTGCAAAGAGGAATCGCTCCTTCTTTTCTCCGACCAGAAAACCGTCAATTCCTGGATCAGCGCTCTTCAAAGTGCCATCGAGTCAGCACTCTTATCTATCACTATTACAATTTTTTATATTTTTAATATTGTTATCTGACCTAGGAACGACCCCTCAGGCATGAAAGTATTACTCAAAGTTAGAAGAAGACTTGTTATTATTGGAAAATCAGACCTCATCGTTGGTCTTACATACATGTGCTTTAAAACTATATTATTTCACCGTGACTTTGTGTTGACAGATCTGATGAGTCTATGATTACAATTACAATCCTCAAAACCATGTTTTGGTTTACCTGAAGTAATAGGGATCTCGAAGGCCTGAGGCAAAAAGTTAGGTTAGGAACAGGAAATAATTGATCTGAGAAAGATCATGTATTAATTCAGTTTTCAATGCCATCCAAAAATCTGAGCCACATTTTAATAAGATTTTGACAACCTTACAATTGCCACAATTTACCACTACATTTTGATGGTTGGCAGAGACATTACAATCATTACTATTATTACTACTACTACTAATACTACTGTTACTACTATATTATTACAAACACTTTTTAATTTTCACCATGAAGTGATCAATGTCGGCCCCTCCAGGTGGAACCATGTTCCGCATGAATTGCGTCTTGAGCTTCTCAACCTTTCTCTTCCTCTGTTTCGGAAACGCCTGAAGACTCTTATTTGTAGAGCCCTGGGTCGGGAGCGCCTCTGAATCTGCGAGTGGCGCTATACAAATGTTCAATTACAATGTTAAAGGGATGAACATTCATTCCGCTTGTTTCCTTGTAAAGCTCTTCATAAATGTTATATAAACAGCCAGACAGATGCATGCCTACTTGCCTAGTTGATAGTTTATTATTATTATTATAAACAAAATGGTTATTAAATTTCAGTGAGCTTCAGGCAAGTCGTCAGTCGCTGCGAAAGACTAGCAGCGCCAAAGAACCAATGAGAGGTGGCGCCATCGTACAGTTCTTGAAGAGGGAGAAGAAAACAGATCCACTGGTTATAAAGGTAGTTACATGTTCAGCATTACGCCTCTATGTCATGTAAAGTAAAATGTCCAAAAGGTGTTTATTATCTTTACTAACAGAACATCTTGCTATTGTTTTCACTAATACTATTATTGTATACTAAAACAATTATTTCTACTACTGTTTCGCAGTGTGATGTTGGTTAAAAGTGACTATTTTGCATAGTGTCTTGTGCATTATTATTATTAGTATTAGTAGTAGTAGTGGTAGTAGTCAGGGGCGGCGCCAGAGGGGCTAGGGGCCCCCTAACTGCGACTCAGCCCCCCAAAAAGTTGGAAATCACTGCAAATCACAGGGAGGAGGGGAGAAAAACGAAGGTTTTTGGAGCTTTAGCGCCCCCCAAACCTGAAATCCTGGCGCCGGCACTGGTAGTAGTAGTATTAGTAGTAGTATAGTACTATTATTAGTTGCATAGTTGTAAAAAACGTTTTTTTCGTTTTTTATTTTTTCCCCAAAAACGTCGTTTTTTCGTTTTTTATTTCTGGTCTCGTTTTTTTCCGTTTTTTTTATTTTTTATGTAACTTTATTTATTTATTTACTGTCTGTTACTATTTGTTTAATTTAATTTTTGTCTGATATCCCTTACGTTGTCTCCGTCTTTTCAAGGATTCATCTAATTTACGTCACTATTTAGTGTCATCAGTTGAAATAAACAGCACTGTACAGGAAATAAAATTTATAAAAGTTATTTGAATTTCTAAGTTATCCAAAATGCCAAATGTTGTCTTTGTACTCAGTAATCTCTGATTGAGTGATAAACTGATGGATATTACTCCATATCAAGTTCTTATATAAGTCAGAATTGTAAGTAGACCTACAATTTTTAATTAAGTACACTCTATACTTGCAAAGTTTAGTTTTTAATTGCTTATGTCAGTATGGATTTATGGTGACTTATGTATACAATTTAAATTTGAAAAGATTTCACTATCTTTGTTTCTCAATTTCTTTTAAACCAAACTTATGAAAAAGAAAATAATTGTTGTAGATTACTGTTACTTGGTGTTTACTAATACAGTTTTGTTATTTGCTGATTAAAATTAAATTGTGTAAACAAGGTTTTTAATTTTAAAATGCAGTAAAAGATGTAGAAAAGTCAAATTATTTTCTTTTCCGTTTTTTTCGTTTTTTTCCGTTTTTATTTTTTTCAATAAAACGACGTTTTTTTCCGTTTTTATTTTGATTTTACCGTTTTTAACAACTATGATTAGTTGCAGTAGTTGTAGTATTACTATTATTATTATTATTATTATTATTATTATTATTATTATTATTGCAGTATCCTGATTACGGTTTGGTTTTGGTGCAGCATTGATCAATGCCTTGTGCATTAGACACTTGCACTGTTTAACTTGATAATTAATAATAATTAATAATATTTTAATCATTTTTATAACAGGTAACTCATTGCTCTTAAGAGTAAAACTGTTTTTCCTGAACTCAGTTTGTAATTTCTTGTTCAGAACCGGCTGTGTGAAGTGTCAAAACATAGGACAAAGCATCAGCAGAAGAATCCTTTGGACCCGATTAAACTGTGTTCGGATGAGCATGAAAACATCCATCCCAACGAAAGTGTAACAGACTCAACACAGAAAAAGCGCCTGCTTGGATTTGGATGCCTTCGAAAACGTCGACGACAGATTTTTCCTGATTTGTCAAGTCTCATGTCCCCAAAGGTAATGAATCCATTTGAGTAACATGACTGAACATGTTTATACTGCCTTCAATGTACCTCTTATTACTACCGTTACTGACATTATTCGGATTGTTATTATTGTACTATGATTACTACTACTAATATTGTTCCGTCTTTGTAGAGTCCACCACTTCAGAAAGACACACGCTGCCCAACTGACCACAGGTTCGCTTCTGCTGATTTCAATGGATTACAGTCAGGTAGCAGTCTGCCTGTCTCAAGAGGTCAAAACAAAGTCCGTGTTCACCACAGTAGACCAGCTGCTGCAACGAGTATTTCAAGTGCTGAAGAAAGCAGATTGGTGAATTCAAGCATCAACTCAGATGTTGTAGAAGAGGCAGTGCTTTTGCCACAGCATCGACACAAAAAACCTTAGAAGCCATTGTAGAAATGTACGTGATTGAAATGAGATGGTAAAACTCTAATGTGTTATATATATGTAGGGATGTTTCTAGGAAATTGATGTAGCTCCTTTAATAAACACTTTATTGATGAGCTGCATTGGTTCCTTGCTGCTTTTATTATACTCTCGTTGTTGAAGTACCTTCCAATGTGCTGCAATGGCTAGCAAGCAATTGTTGCATCGATAGCTAGACATGTTGCCACTTGTGGGCGCTAGCACACATTCAGAGCCCAACCATTGGAGTACACAAAATATTCAAATTTTTTAGAGTTGTATACAGAAAGCCTCAGAAGCATATCTTAAAGTGGCATTATAATGGAACTCACTTTAGAGTAGTTTTATAGATTTTTGAGTGCTTAGTACTTTCTTTTGAAAGCTACTGAAAGGGTGTTTTATTCTGTGTCTTGATATAATGTTGATTTAGAAATCCGTAACTACAATACCATGTATGTACATATATGTTTATCCAAAAGATGCAGATGTAAAGGCGGTTTCTTCGTTGGATTTTGTGGCAGACTTTAATCTTTTAAATGTGTGGGTTTTCAGTTTTGTTTGGTTGCGTCCAAGTGGTTTTGCTGTCACCGTGCAGCAGTAAAATAATATTAAAAGTGGTAAATTAGTATAATAATAAAATAATAATATATAATAAGAGCATAACAACATAAGAACTGTAGTGATAACAATTCTTTCCTTGTAGCCGTAATAATAATAGTACATAGTAACTAGCCCCTCATTTGCAGAGCATCTGTACAGTACTCTAATGACATAGGCCTACTCCTTGTAACCTACCGGTACTTTGAAATCCTACTCTTCGCTTCACCTAAGGCCGCACTGCTAAATCAGTAATACAGTAACTTTTTGAGTCCAGTTGCAGCAGAACGCCGACGATATTCCGCTTTTCATTGCTCTGTCACCCGTTGATTAATCTAGCAATTCTGAGCAAAGTAAAACTTGAAAAGCGCCTCACCTACGTGCATGCATGGTTCTTATGAGAGACAGTTTCAGTGTTCCGATATTCAGTCAGCACACATAGGGTAGAGTGGGGCAAAACGCGCCCTTTAACGGTTTTTGCTAAATTACAACGTGAGTAACAGCATTTTAAGCATCAAATTATTGCAAGATCTAGTACTGAATGTCCCAAGTAAAGTAAAATTATGTCCGATAAAATTCCACAAAAGATTACATTAAAAAATAATAAAATACAGAATGCTTCAAAGGGGGCGTTTTGCCCCTCACCTGGGGCAAAACGCCCCCCGTGATCTGACCCCCGCTACCTGAAAAGTCGATGCACATAATCAACTGCAATCACTGCATTGATGCAACAATAACTATAAGAAGTAAAGATCTCTAGAATTTTTAAAAAAAGATGTCATAAAAAATAATTAAATAAAAAAAATACGCTTTGCTCCAGGTGACTCTGAGGTGGGGAGGGCGTTTTGCCCCATGTCAGCAGTTTCCATAGAGGGGCGTTTTCCCCGCTTGGTGCTACCTTGTGAGATTGCCCAAATAATAAAAAATTGATATGTTAAAGCCCCATTTATTGTGCACAGTAATTCGATATAGGGTATACTTTAGACCTATATTTGTATTATTGGCTATGTTTAGCATTTTGGCACCATTAATGATACAGAAATGGCGGCTGACTCTTATAAGGAAACACGAAAAAATAAATTTTTCTAAAATAAAAATAAGCAAACCATCTAAAGATAAATAGCTGACGATTATCCCATTAGGGTATAACTAAGAAACCCCAGAACATTCAAATATTTCATTACATGGCACAGGGGGGACAGGGCCGGGAGGGGGCGTTTTGCCCCACTCTACCCTACTGTGCTGATTTCCCGGGTTTGTCTCGATTCGACCACTTGTTAAGAGAAGGGCTATCAACCGTCTTAAACATGTACCTTGTAACTTGACGATGACCGCTTCTTTGCCGGTGAGAAATGATGATTGGATTGCTCGTGAATACGCTATTGCCCTACGCTTGGCTTTCGAGTGGCGCTTTAGAAGTTTGGAGATTACTATATATATATATATATATATATATATATATATATATATATATATATATATATGTGTGTGTGTGTGTGTGTGTGTGTGTGTGTGTGTGTGTGTGTGTGTGTGTGTGTGTGTGTGTGTGTGTGTGTATATATTATTTATATTTCTCCCTTATTGCTCGCATCGATGCTCTTTCTCAGGACCTTCACGCTTGGATGTCTTCAAACCGGCTCTCCTAAAACCCAACTAAGGGGCCATCCATTTAGTACGTATACACGCACAGAGGGGGAGGGGCAACCCAAAT